>JAZHYW010027891.1:0-27989 GCA_037355805.1 Ixodes ricinus
GATTCTTCTGATTTTGACCCGTCCGCTTTGTGGCCTTTTTATCATATATTGGAGTCCGATCTGGGACTGAAATGTTACGTTCAGGTGCCTGATTCTTCTGATTTTGACCCGATCCGCTTTGTGGCCTTTTTATCATATATTGGAGTCCGATCTGGGACTGAAATGTTACGTTCAGGTGCCTGATTCTTCTGATTTTGACCCGTCCGCTTTGTGGCCTTTTTATCATATATTGGAGTCCGATCTGGGACTGAAATGTTACGTTCAGGTGCCTGATTCTTCTGATTTTGACCCGTCCGCTTTGTGGCCTTTTTATCATATATTGGAGTCCGATCTGGGACTGAAATGTTACGTTCAGGTGCCTGATTCTTCTGATTTTGACCCGTCCGCTTTGTGGCCTTTTTATCATATATTGGAGTCCGATCTGGTACTGAAATGTTACGTTCAGGTGCCTGATTCTTCTGATTTTGACCCGTCCGCTTTGTGGCCTTTTTATCATATATTGGAGTCCGATCTGGGACTGAAATGTTACGTTCAGGTGCCTGATTCTTCTGATTTTGACCCGTCCGCTTTGTGGCCTTTTTATCATATATTGGAGTCCGATCTGGGACTGAAATGTTACGTTCAGGTGCCTGATTCTTCTGATTTTGACCCGTCCGCTTTGTGGCCTTTTTATCATATATTGGAGTCCGATCTGGGACTGAAATGTTACGTTCAGGTGCCTGATTCTTCTGATTTTGACCCGTCCGCTTTGTGGCCTTTTTATCATATATTGGAGTCCGATCTGGGACTGAAATGTTACGTTCAGGTGCCTGATTCTTCTGATTTTGACCGATACGCTTTGTGGCCTTTTTATCATATATTGGAGTCCGATCTGGGACTGAAATGTTACGTTCAGGTGCCTGATTCTTCTGATTTTGACCCGTCCGCTTTGTGGCCTTTTTATCATATATTGGAGTCCGATCTGGGACTGAAATGTTACGTTCAGGTGCCTGATTCTTCTGATTTTGACCCGTCCGCTTTGTGGCCTTTTTATCATATATTGGAGTCCGATCTGGGACTGAAATGTTACGTTCAGGTGCCTGATTCTTCTGATTTTGACCCGATCCGCTTTGTGGCCTTTTTATCATATATTGGAGTCCGATCTGGGACTGAAATGTTACGTTCAGGTGCCTGATTCTTCTGATTTTGACCCGTCCGCTTTGTGGCCTTTTTATCATATATTGGAGTCCGATCTGGGACTGAAATGTTACGTTCAGGTGCCTGATTCTTCTGATTTTGACCCGTCCGCTTTGTGGCCTTTTTATCATATATTGGAGTCCGATCTGGGACTGAAATGTTACGTTCAGGTGCCTGATTCTTCTGATTTTGACCCGTCCGCTTTGTGGCCTTTTTATCATATATTGGAGTCCGATCTGGGACTGAAATGTTACGTTCAGGTGCCTGATTCTTCTGATTTTGACCCGTCCGCTTTGTGGCCTTTTTATCATATATTGGAGTCCGATCTGGGACTGAAATGTTACGTTCAGGTGCCTGATTCTTCTGATTTTGACCGATACGCTTTGTGGCCTTTTTATCATATATTGGAGTCCGATCTGGGACTGAAATGTTACGTTCAGGTGCCTGATTCTTCTGATTTTGACCCGTCCGCTTTGTGGCCTTTTTATCATATATTGGAGTCCGATCTGGGACTGAAATGTTACGTTCAGGTGCCTGATTCTTCTGATTTTGACCCGTCCGCTTTGTGGCCTTTTTATCATATATTGGAGTCCGATCTGGGACTGAAATGTTACGTTCAGGTGCCTGATTCTTCTGATTTTGACCCGTCCGCTTTGTGGCCTTTTTATCATATATTGGAGTCCGATCTGGGACTGAAATGTTACGTTCAGGTGCCTGATTCTTCTGATTTTGACCCGTCCGCTTTGTGGCCTTTTTATCATATATTGGAGTCCGATCTGGGACTGAAATGTTACGTTCAGGTGCCTGATTCTTCTGATTTTGACCCGTCCGCTTTGTGGCCTTTTTATCATATATTGGAGTCCGATCTGGGACTGAAATGTTACGTTCAGGTGCCTGATTCTTCTGATTTTGACCGATACGCTTTGTGGCCTTTTTATCATATATTGGAGTCCGATCTGGGACTGAAATGTTACGTTCAGGTGCCTGATTCTTCTGATTTTGACCCGTCCGCTTTGTGGCCTTTTTATCATATATTGGAGTCCGATCTGGGACTGAAATGTTACGTTCAGGTGCCTGATTCTTCTGATTTTGACCGATACGCTTTGTGGCCTTTTTATCATATATTGGAGTCCGATCTGGGACTGAAATGTTACGTTCAGGTGCCTGATTCTTCTGATTTTGACCCGTCCGCTTTGTGGCCTTTTTATCATATATTGGAGTCCGATCTGGGACTGAAATGTTACGTTCAGGTGCCTGATTCTTCTGATTTTGACCCGTCCGCTTTGTGGCCTTTTTATCATATATTGGAGTCCGATCTGGGACTGAAATGTTACGTTCAGGTGCCTGATTCTTCTGATTTTGACCCGATCCGCTTTGTGGCCTTTTTATCATATATTGGAGTCCGATCTGGGACTGAAATGTTACGTTCAGGTGCCTGATTCTTCTGATTTTGACCCGATCCGCTTTGTGGCCTTTTTATCATATATTGGAGTCCGATCTGGGACTGAAATGTTACGTTCAGGTGCCTGATTCTTCTGATTTTGACCCGTCCGCTTTGTGGCCTTTTTATCATATATTGGAGTCCGATCTGGGACTGAAATGTTACGTTCAGGTGCCTGATTCTTCTGATTTTGACCGATACGCTTTGTGGCCTTTTTATCATATATTGGAGTCCGATCTGGTACTGAAATGTTACGTTCAGGTGCCTGATTCTTCTGATTTTGACCCGTCCGCTTTGTGGCCTTTTTATCATATATTGGAGTCCGATCTGGGACTGAAATGTTACGTTCAGGTGCCTGATTCTTCTGATTTTGACCCGTCCGCTTTGTGGCCTTTTTATCATATATTGGAGTCCGATCTGGGACTGAAATGTTACGTTCAGGTGCCTGATTCTTCTGATTTTGACCCGTCCGCTTTGTGGCCTTTTTATCATATATTGGAGTCCGATCTGGTACTGAAATGTTACGTTCAGGTGCCTGATTCTTCTGATTTTGACCCGTCCGCTTTGTGGCCTTTTTATCATATATTGGAGTCCGATCTGGGACTGAAATGTTACGTTCAGGTGCCTGATTCTTCTGATTTTGACCCGTCCGCTTTGTGGCCTTTTTATCATATATTGGAGTCCGATCTGGGACTGAAATGTTACGTTCAGGTGCCTGATTCTTCTGATTTTGACCCGTCCGCTTTGTGGCCTTTTTATCATATATTGGAGTCCGATCTGGGACTGAAATGTTACGTTCAGGTGCCTGATTCTTCTGATTTTGACCCGTCCGCTTTGTGGCCTTTTTATCATATATTGGAGTCCGATCTGGGACTGAAATGTTACGTTCAGGTGCCTGATTCTTCTGATTTTGACCCGTCCGCTTTGTGGCCTTTTTATCATATATTGGAGTCCGATCTGGTACTGAAATGTTACGTTCAGGTGCCTGATTCTTCTGATTTTGACCCGTCCGCTTTGTGGCCTTTTTATCATATATTGGAGTCCGATCTGGGACTGAAATGTTACGTTCAGGTGCCTGATTCTTCTGATTTTGACCCGTCCGCTTTGTGGCCTTTTTATCATATATTGGAGTCCGATCTGGGACTGAAATGTTACGTTCAGGTGCCTGATTCTTCTGATTTTGACCCGTCCGCTTTGTGGCCTTTTTATCATATATTGGAGTCCGATCTGGGACTGAAATGTTACGTTCAGGTGCCTGATTCTTCTGATTTTGACCCGTCCGCTTTGTGGCCTTTTTATCATATATTGGAGTCCGATCTGGGACTGAAATGTTACGTTCAGGTGCCTGATTCTTCTGATTTTGACCGATACGCTTTGTGGCCTTTTTATCATATATTGGAGTCCGATCTGGGACTGAAATGTTACGTTCAGGTGCCTGATTCTTCTGATTTTGACCCGTCCGCTTTGTGGCCTTTTTATCATATATTGGAGTCCGATCTGGGACTGAAATGTTACGTTCAGGTGCCTGATTCTTCTGATTTTGACCCGTCCGCTTTGTGGCCTTTTTATCATATATTGGAGTCCGATCTGGGACTGAAATGTTACGTTCAGGTGCCTGATTCTTCTGATTTTGACCCGTCCGCTTTGTGGCCTTTTTATCATATATTGGAGTCCGATCTGGGACTGAAATGTTACGTTCAGGTGCCTGATTCTTCTGATTTTGACCCGTCCGCTTTGTGGCCTTTTTATCATATATTGGAGTCCGATCTGGGACTGAAATGTTACGTTCAGGTGCCTGATTCTTCTGATTTTGACCCGATCCGCTTTGTGGCCTTTTTATCATATATTGGAGTCCGATCTGGGACTGAAATGTTACGTTCAGGTGCCTGATTCTTCTGATTTTGACCCGATACGCTTTGTGGCCTTTTTATCATATATTGGAGTCCGATCTGGGACTGAAATGTTACGTTCAGGTGCCTGATTCTTCTGATTTTGACCCGTCCGCTTTGTGGCCTTTTTATCATATATTGGAGTCCGATCTGGGACTGAAATGTTACGTTCAGGTGCCTGATTCTTCTGATTTTGACCCGTCCGCTTTGTGGCCTTTTTATCATATATTGGAGTCCGATCTGGGACTGAAATGTTACGTTCAGGTGCCTGATTCTTCTGATTTTGACCCGATCCGCTTTGTGGCCTTTTTATCATATATTGGAGTCCGATCTGGGACTGAAATGTTACGTTCAGGTGCCTGATTCTTCTGATTTTGACCCGTCCGCTTTGTGGCCTTTTTATCATATATTGGAGTCCGATCTGGGACTGAAATGTTACGTTCAGGTGCCTGATTCTTCTGATTTTGACCCGATACGCTTTGTGGCCTTTTTATCATATATTGGAGTCCGATCTGGGACTGAAATGTTACGTTCAGGTGCCTGATTCTTCTGATTTTGACCCGTCCGCTTTGTGGCCTTTTTATCATATATTGGAGTCCGATCTGGGACTGAAATGTTACGTTCAGGTGCCTGATTCTTCTGATTTTGACCCGTCCGCTTTGTGGCCTTTTTATCATATATTGGAGTCCGATCTGGGACTGAAATGTTACGTTCAGGTGCCTGATTCTTCTGATTTTGACCCGTCCGCTTTGTGGCCTTTTTATCATATATTGGAGTCCGATCTGGGACTGAAATGTTACGTTCAGGTGCCTGATTCTTCTGATTTTGACCCGTCCGCTTTGTGGCCTTTTTATCATATATTGGAGTCCGATCTGGGACTGAAATGTTACGTTCAGGTGCCTGATTCTTCTGATTTTGACCGATACGCTTTGTGGCCTTTTTATCATATATTGGAGTCCGATCTGGGACTGAAATGTTACGTTCAGGTGCCTGATTCTTCTGATTTTGACCCGTCCGCTTTGTGGCCTTTTTATCATATATTGGAGTCCGATCTGGGACTGAAATGTTACGTTCAGGTGCCTGATTCTTCTGATTTTGACCCGTCCGCTTTGTGGCCTTTTTATCATATATTGGAGTCCGATCTGGGACTGAAATGTTACGTTCAGGTGCCTGATTCTTCTGATTTTGACCCGATCCGCTTTGTGGCCTTTTTATCATATATTGGAGTCCGATCTGGGACTGAAATGTTACGTTCAGGTGCCTGATTCTTCTGATTTTGACCCGTCCGCTTTGTGGCCTTTTTATCATATATTGGAGTCCGATCTGGGACTGAAATGTTACGTTCAGGTGCCTGATTCTTCTGATTTTGACCCGTCCGCTTTGTGGCCTTTTTATCATATATTGGAGTCCGATCTGGGACTGAAATGTTACGTTCAGGTGCCTGATTCTTCTGATTTTGACCGATACGCTTTGTGGCCTTTTTATCATATATTGGAGTCCGATCTGGGACTGAAATGTTACGTTCAGGTGCCTGATTCTTCTGATTTTGACCCGTCCGCTTTGTGGCCTTTTTATCATATATTGGAGTCCGATCTGGGACTGAAATGTTACGTTCAGGTGCCTGATTCTTCTGATTTTGACCCGTCCGCTTTGTGGCCTTTTTATCATATATTGGAGTCCGATCTGGGACTGAAATGTTACGTTCAGGTGCCTGATTCTTCTGATTTTGACCCGATCCGCTTTGTGGCCTTTTTATCATATATTGGAGTCCGATCTGGGACTGAAATGTTACGTTCAGGTGCCTGATTCTTCTGATTTTGACCCGATCCGCTTTGTGGCCTTTTTATCATATATTGGAGTCCGATCTGGGACTGAAATGTTACGTTCAGGTGCCTGATTCTTCTGATTTTGACCCGTCCGCTTTGTGGCCTTTTTATCATATATTGGAGTCCGATCTGGGACTGAAATGTTACGTTCAGGTGCCTGATTCTTCTGATTTTGACCGATACGCTTTGTGGCCTTTTTATCATATATTGGAGTCCGATCTGGGACTGAAATGTTACGTTCAGGTGCCTGATTCTTCTGATTTTGACCCGATCCGCTTTGTGGCCTTTTTATCATATATTGGAGTCCGATCTGGGACTGAAATGTTACGTTCAGGTGCCTGATTCTTCTGATTTTGACCCGTCCGCTTTGTGGCCTTTTTATCATATATTGGAGTCCGATCTGGGACTGAAATGTTACGTTCAGGTGCCTGATTCTTCTGATTTTGACCCGATACGCTTTGTGGCCTTTTTATCATATATTGGAGTCCGATCTGGGACTGAAATGTTACGTTCAGGTGCCTGATTCTTCTGATTTTGACCCGTCCGCTTTGTGGCCTTTTTATCATATATTGGAGTCCGATCTGGGACTGAAATGTTACGTTCAGGTGCCTGATTCTTCTGATTTTGACCCGTCCGCTTTGTGGCCTTTTTATCATATATTGGAGTCCGATCTGGGACTGAAATGTTACGTTCAGGTGCCTGATTCTTCTGATTTTGACCCGTCCGCTTTGTGGCCTTTTTATCATATATTGGAGTCCGATCTGGGACTGAAATGTTACGTTCAGGTGCCTGATTCTTCTGATTTTGACCCGTCCGCTTTGTGGCCTTTTTATCATATATTGGAGTCCGATCTGGGACTGAAATGTTACGTTCAGGTGCCTGATTCTTCTGATTTTGACCCGTCCGCTTTGTGGCCTTTTTATCATATATTGGAGTCCGATCTGGGACTGAAATGTTACGTTCAGGTGCCTGATTCTTCTGATTTTGACCCGTCCGCTTTGTGGCCTTTTTATCATATATTGGAGTCCGATCTGGGACTGAAATGTTACGTTCAGGTGCCTGATTCTTCTGATTTTGACCCGTCCGCTTTGTGGCCTTTTTATCATATATTGGAGTCCGATCTGGGACTGAAATGTTACGTTCAGGTGCCTGATTCTTCTGATTTTGACCCGATACGCTTTGTGGCCTTTTTATCATATATTGGAGTCCGATCTGGGACTGAAATGTTACGTTCAGGTGCCTGATTCTTCTGATTTTGACCCGTCCGCTTTGTGGCCTTTTTATCATATATTGGAGTCCGATCTGGGACTGAAATGTTACGTTCAGGTGCCTGATTCTTCTGATTTTGACCCGTCCGCTTTGTGGCCTTTTTATCATATATTGGAGTCCGATCTGGGACTGAAATGTTACGTTCAGGTGCCTGATTCTTCTGATTTTGACCCGATCCGCTTTGTGGCCTTTTTATCATATATTGGAGTCCGATCTGGGACTGAAATGTTACGTTCAGGTGCCTGATTCTTCTGATTTTGACCCGTCCGCTTTGTGGCCTTTTTATCATATATTGGAGTCCGATCTGGGACTGAAATGTTACGTTCAGGTGCCTGATTCTTCTGATTTTGACCCGTCCGCTTTGTGGCCTTTTTATCATATATTGGAGTCCGATCTGGGACTGAAATGTTACGTTCAGGTGCCTGATTCTTCTGATTTTGACCGATCCGCTTTGTGGCCTTTTTATCATATATTGGAGTCCGATCTGGGACTGAAATGTTACGTTCAGGTGCCTGATTCTTCTGATTTTGACCCGTCCGCTTTGTGGCCTTTTTATCATATATTGGAGTCCGATCTGGGACTGAAATGTTACGTTCAGGTGCCTGATTCTTCTGATTTTGACCGATACGCTTTGTGGCCTTTTTATCATATATTGGAGTCCGATCTGGGACTGAAATGTTACGTTCAGGTGCCTGATTCTTCTGATTTTGACCGATACGCTTTGTGGCCTTTTTATCATATATTGGAGTCCGATCTGGGACTGAAATGTTACGTTCAGGTGCCTGATTCTTCTGATTTTGACCCGATCCGCTTTGTGGCCTTTTTATCATATATTGGAGTCCGATCTGGGACTGAAATGTTACGTTCAGGTGCCTGATTCTTCTGATTTTGACCGATACGCTTTGTGGCCTTTTTATCATATATTGGAGTCCGATCTGGGACTGAAATGTTACGTTCAGGTGCCTGATTCTTCTGATTTTGACCCGATCCGCTTTGTGGCCTTTTTATCATATATTGGAGTCCGATCTGGGACTGAAATGTTACGTTCAGGTGCCTGATTCTTCTGATTTTGACCGATACGCTTTGTGGCCTTTTTATCATATATTGGAGTCCGATCTGGGACTGAAATGTTACGTTCAGGTGCCTGATTCTTCTGATTTTGACCCGTCCGCTTTGTGGCCTTTTTATCATATATTGGAGTCCGATCTGGGACTGAAATGTTACGTTCAGGTGCCTGATTCTTCTGATTTTGACCCGTCCGCTTTGTGGCCTTTTTATCATATATTGGAGTCCGATCTGGGACTGAAATGTTACGTTCAGGTGCCTGATTCTTCTGATTTTGACCGATACGCTTTGTGGCCTTTTTATCATATATTGGAGTCCGATCTGGGACTGAAATGTTACGTTCAGGTGCCTGATTCTTCTGATTTTGACCCGTCCGCTTTGTGGCCTTTTTATCATATATTGGAGTCCGATCTGGGACTGAAATGTTACGTTCAGGTGCCTGATTCTTCTGATTTTGACCCGATCCGCTTTGTGGCCTTTTTATCATATATTGGAGTCCGATCTGGGACTGAAATGTTACGTTCAGGTGCCTGATTCTTCTGATTTTGACCGATACGCTTTGTGGCCTTTTTATCATATATTGGAGTCCGATCTGGGACTGAAATGTTACGTTCAGGTGCCTGATTCTTCTGATTTTGACCCGTCCGCTTTGTGGCCTTTTTATCATATATTGGAGTCCGATCTGGGACTGAAATGTTACGTTCAGGTGCCTGATTCTTCTGATTTTGACCCGATCCGCTTTGTGGCCTTTTTATCATATATTGGAGTCCGATCTGGGACTGAAATGTTACGTTCAGGTGCCTGATTCTTCTGATTTTGACCCGTCCGCTTTGTGGCCTTTTTATCATATATTGGAGTCCGATCTGGGACTGAAATGTTACGTTCAGGTGCCTGATTCTTCTGATTTTGACCCGATCCGCTTTGTGGCCTTTTTATCATATATTGGAGTCCGATCTGGGACTGAAATGTTACGTTCAGGTGCCTGATTCTTCTGATTTTGACCCGTCCGCTTTGTGGCCTTTTTATCATATATTGGAGTCCGATCTGGTACTGAAATGTTACGTTCAGGTGCCTGATTCTTCTGATTTTGACCCGTCCGCTTTGTGGCCTTTTTATCATATATTGGAGTCCGATCTGGGACTGAAATGTTACGTTCAGGTGCCTGATTCTTCTGATTTTGACCCGTCCGCTTTGTGGCCTTTTTATCATATATTGGAGTCCGATCTGGGACTGAAATGTTACGTTCAGGTGCCTGATTCTTCTGATTTTGACCCGTCCGCTTTGTGGCCTTTTTATCATATATTGGAGTCCGATCTGGGACTGAAATGTTACGTTCAGGTGCCTGATTCTTCTGATTTTGACCCGTCCGCTTTGTGGCCTTTTTATCATATATTGGAGTCCGATCTGGGACTGAAATGTTACGTTCAGGTGCCTGATTCTTCTGATTTTGACCGATACGCTTTGTGGCCTTTTTATCATATATTGGAGTCCGATCTGGGACTGAAATGTTACGTTCAGGTGCCTGATTCTTCTGATTTTGACCCGTCCGCTTTGTGGCCTTTTTATCATATATTGGAGTCCGATCTGGGACTGAAATGTTACGTTCAGGTGCCTGATTCTTCTGATTTTGACCCGATCCGCTTTGTGGCCTTTTTATCATATATTGGAGTCCGATCTGGGACTGAAATGTTACGTTCAGGTGCCTGATTCTTCTGATTTTGACCCGTCCGCTTTGTGGCCTTTTTATCATATATTGGAGTCCGATCTGGGACTGAAATGTTACGTTCAGGTGCCTGATTCTTCTGATTTTGACCCGTCCGCTTTGTGGCCTTTTTATCATATATTGGAGTCCGATCTGGGACTGAAATGTTACGTTCAGGTGCCTGATTCTTCTGATTTTGACCCGTCCGCTTTGTGGCCTTTTTATCATATATTGGAGTCCGATCTGGGACTGAAATGTTACGTTCAGGTGCCTGATTCTTCTGATTTTGACCCGTCCGCTTTGTGGCCTTTTTATCATATATTGGAGTCCGATCTGGGACTGAAATGTTACGTTCAGGTGCCTGATTCTTCTGATTTTGACCCGTCCGCTTTGTGGCCTTTTTATCATATATTGGAGTCCGATCTGGGACTGAAATGTTACGTTCAGGTGCCTGATTCTTCTGATTTTGACCCGTCCGCTTTGTGGCCTTTTTATCATATATTGGAGTCCGATCTGGGACTGAAATGTTACGTTCAGGTGCCTGATTCTTCTGATTTTGACCCGTCCGCTTTGTGGCCTTTTTATCATATATTGGAGTCCGATCTGGGACTGAAATGTTACGTTCAGGTGCCTGATTCTTCTGATTTTGACCCGTCCGCTTTGTGGCCTTTTTATCATATATTGGAGTCCGATCTGGGACTGAAATGTTACGTTCAGGTGCCTGATTCTTCTGATTTTGACCCGTCCGCTTTGTGGCCTTTTTATCATATATTGGAGTCCGATCTGGGACTGAAATGTTACGTTCAGGTGCCTGATTCTTCTGATTTTGACCCGATACGCTTTGTGGCCTTTTTATCATATATTGGAGTCCGATCTGGGACTGAAATGTTACGTTCAGGTGCCTGATTCTTCTGATTTTGACCCGTCCGCTTTGTGGCCTTTTTATCATATATTGGAGTCCGATCTGGGACTGAAATGTTACGTTCAGGTGCCTGATTCTTCTGATTTTGACCCGTCCGCTTTGTGGCCTTTTTATCATATATTGGAGTCCGATCTGGGACTGAAATGTTACGTTCAGGTGCCTGATTCTTCTGATTTTGACCCGTCCGCTTTGTGGCCTTTTTATCATATATTGGAGTCCGATCTGGGACTGAAATGTTACGTTCAGGTGCCTGATTCTTCTGATTTTGACCCGTCCGCTTTGTGGCCTTTTTATCATATATTGGAGTCCGATCTGGGACTGAAATGTTACGTTCAGGTGCCTGATTCTTCTGATTTTGACCCGTCCGCTTTGTGGCCTTTTTATCATATATTGGAGTCCGATCTGGGACTGAAATGTTACGTTCAGGTGCCTGATTCTTCTGATTTTGACCCGTCCGCTTTGTGGCCTTTTTATCATATATTGGAGTCCGATCTGGGACTGAAATGTTACGTTCAGGTGCCTGATTCTTCTGATTTTGACCCGTCCGCTTTGTGGCCTTTTTATCATATATTGGAGTCCGATCTGGGACTGAAATGTTACGTTCAGGTGCCTGATTCTTCTGATTTTGACCCGTCCGCTTTGTGGCCTTTTTATCATATATTGGAGTCCGATCTGGGACTGAAATGTTACGTTCAGGTGCCTGATTCTTCTGATTTTGACCCGTCCGCTTTGTGGCCTTTTTATCATATATTGGAGTCCGATCTGGGACTGAAATGTTACGTTCAGGTGCCTGATTCTTCTGATTTTGACCCGATCCGCTTTGTGGCCTTTTTATCATATATTGGAGTCCGATCTGGGACTGAAATGTTACGTTCAGGTGCCTGATTCTTCTGATTTTGACCCGTCCGCTTTGTGGCCTTTTTATCATATATTGGAGTCCGATCTGGGACTGAAATGTTACGTTCAGGTGCCTGATTCTTCTGATTTTGACCCGATCCGCTTTGTGGCCTTTTTATCATATATTGGAGTCCGATCTGGGACTGAAATGTTACGTTCAGGTGCCTGATTCTTCTGATTTTGACCCGTCCGCTTTGTGGCCTTTTTATCATATATTGGAGTCCGATCTGGGACTGAAATGTTACGTTCAGGTGCCTGATTCTTCTGATTTTGACCCGATCCGCTTTGTGGCCTTTTTATCATATATTGGAGTCCGATCTGGGACTGAAATGTTACGTTCAGGTGCCTGATTCTTCTGATTTTGACCCGTCCGCTTTGTGGCCTTTTTATCATATATTGGAGTCCGATCTGGGACTGAAATGTTACGTTCAGGTGCCTGATTCTTCTGATTTTGACCCGTCCGCTTTGTGGCCTTTTTATCATATATTGGAGTCCGATCTGGGACTGAAATGTTACGTTCAGGTGCCTGATTCTTCTGATTTTGACCCGTCCGCTTTGTGGCCTTTTTATCATATATTGGAGTCCGATCTGGGACTGAAATGTTACGTTCAGGTGCCTGATTCTTCTGATTTTGACCGATACGCTTTGTGGCCTTTTTATCATATATTGGAGTCCGATCTGGGACTGAAATGTTACGTTCAGGTGCCTGATTCTTCTGATTTTGACCCGATCCGCTTTGTGGCCTTTTTATCATATATTGGAGTCCGATCTGGGACTGAAATGTTACGTTCAGGTGCCTGATTCTTCTGATTTTGACCCGATCCGCTTTGTGGCCTTTTTATCATATATTGGAGTCCGATCTGGGACTGAAATGTTACGTTCAGGTGCCTGATTCTTCTGATTTTGACCCGTCCGCTTTGTGGCCTTTTTATCATATATTGGAGTCCGATCTGGTACTGAAATGTTACGTTCAGGTGCCTGATTCTTCTGATTTTGACCCGTCCGCTTTGTGGCCTTTTTATCATATATTGGAGTCCGATCTGGGACTGAAATGTTACGTTCAGGTGCCTGATTCTTCTGATTTTGACCCGATCCGCTTTGTGGCCTTTTTATCATATATTGGAGTCCGATCTGGGACTGAAATGTTACGTTCAGGTGCCTGATTCTTCTGATTTTGACCCGTCCGCTTTGTGGCCTTTTTATCATATATTGGAGTCCGATCTGGGACTGAAATGTTACGTTCAGGTGCCTGATTCTTCTGATTTTGACCCGTCCGCTTTGTGGCCTTTTTATCATATATTGGAGTCCGATCTGGTACTGAAATGTTACGTTCAGGTGCCTGATTCTTCTGATTTTGACCCGATCCGCTTTGTGGCCTTTTTATCATATATTGGAGTCCGATCTGGGACTGAAATGTTACGTTCAGGTGCCTGATTCTTCTGATTTTGACCCGTCCGCTTTGTGGCCTTTTTATCATATATTGGAGTCCGATCTGGGACTGAAATGTTACGTTCAGGTGCCTGATTCTTCTGATTTTGACCCGTCCGCTTTGTGGCCTTTTTATCATATATTGGAGTCCGATCTGGGACTGAAATGTTACGTTCAGGTGCCTGATTCTTCTGATTTTGACCCGTCCGCTTTGTGGCCTTTTTATCATATATTGGAGTCCGATCTGGGACTGAAATGTTACGTTCAGGTGCCTGATTCTTCTGATTTTGACCCGTCCGCTTTGTGGCCTTTTTATCATATATTGGAGTCCGATCTGGGACTGAAATGTTACGTTCAGGTGCCTGATTCTTCTGATTTTGACCCGTCCGCTTTGTGGCCTTTTTATCATATATTGGAGTCCGATCTGGTACTGAAATGTTACGTTCAGGTGCCTGATTCTTCTGATTTTGACCCGTCCGCTTTGTGGCCTTTTTATCATATATTGGAGTCCGATCTGGGACTGAAATGTTACGTTCAGGTGCCTGATTCTTCTGATTTTGACCCGTCCGCTTTGTGGCCTTTTTATCATATATTGGAGTCCGATCTGGGACTGAAATGTTACGTTCAGGTGCCTGATTCTTCTGATTTTGACCCGTCCGCTTTGTGGCCTTTTTATCATATATTGGAGTCCGATCTGGTACTGAAATGTTACGTTCAGGTGCCTGATTCTTCTGATTTTGACCCGTCCGCTTTGTGGCCTTTTTATCATATATTGGAGTCCGATCTGGGACTGAAATGTTACGTTCAGGTGCCTGATTCTTCTGATTTTGACCGATCCGCTTTGTGGCCTTTTTATCATATATTGGAGTCCGATCTGGGACTGAAATGTTACGTTCAGGTGCCTGATTCTTCTGATTTTGACCCGTCCGCTTTGTGGCCTTTTTATCATATATTGGAGTCCGATCTGGGACTGAAATGTTACGTTCAGGTGCCTGATTCTTCTGATTTTGACCCGTCCGCTTTGTGGCCTTTTTATCATATATTGGAGTCCGATCTGGGACTGAAATGTTACGTTCAGGTGCCTGATTCTTCTGATTTTGACCCGTCCGCTTTGTGGCCTTTTTATCATATATTGGAGTCCGATCTGGGACTGAAATGTTACGTTCAGGTGCCTGATTCTTCTGATTTTGACCCGTCCGCTTTGTGGCCTTTTTATCATATATTGGAGTCCGATCTGGGACTGAAATGTTACGTTCAGGTGCCTGATTCTTCTGATTTTGACCCGTCCGCTTTGTGGCCTTTTTATCATATATTGGAGTCCGATCTGGGACTATTTTATATGTTTGCCTAAGGGTGTAAGGCACCCCCTGCGGGGGTTGAGGAAAGAGAACGGAAATTGTAAAGATACTGTTGCTCGTGTGATGTAAGCGTTTGACTAGCTTCTTAACGCCCCAAACATGGCAGACTGACACAAACACCAAAGGCACATTGTAGTCGAAAAAATTGGCCACACGAGGACTAACGAGAAAAGCAAGTCCATCAGTAAAACGAGCAGAACCAGTACTGATATGGCCAGACTCTGTATCGGATAATAAAGTTCACCGGTTACTTCAGGCTCTAGATTTAAGCAAATCGTAATTCTTAAAGGAGCTGTGCAACGATTTTAACGCTGAAAAGAATTGGCATCTTCTACTTTTGACATTGTTTATCTTGTCACAAAGCGACGAAGACACCTCCTTCCTTCAAAATGTTGCAGTTCCGCCGCGTAATCGCGAGGCAAAATGTAGAATATTCCCCGACCTGCAGCCGAGAGCACGCGCGGCCATGAGGACCATGCAGCATGACGTCAATGGGGGACCTGCAAAAAGGTAGGAAGTTGTACAAATACCTGCTCGATAATCGTTCCAACATAAATATAAATGCGTCAAAAACCTGGTATCATCGACAAAACTTTTATTATACGGAGTTTTAGTGGCGCCATCTATCCTAGGTCCACAAAACCGCCAGCTCTATCTGTTACCGCGAACAGCCGCCGAAGCCGGAGGACGGGCAGACAGAGCCCTTGCTCCGGGAGCGGAGCCGGACGGGGATGGCCGGACCCGGATGATGACTTTCCTCCTCTCACCACATTGTTCGCGCTGCGCCAGCACATGGTCGCGAGCGGATGAGTTCTCACTGCTCACTGATGGCTCTGGAGAGAGCTGTACAGAAACCCAGTGCGGCCCCCACCGACATCACAGTGCACGTGACTCTGAAGATAATGAAGGAGTTGAGAGGTGCCGAAAACCTCAATCTCTGCCCATTTTGTAAAATAAAACTGGGACATGTAGGCAAAGCGGCTTTTTGTTCTTTACTCAGAAAGGTCGAGACACCAACTCCAAAATTATTATAGCTAAAGCACTGAAATGGTTGCACAGCCTTTAAGAAAGGCTGTGGCGGTGGTTATATTTCAATCGGCTCTCACGGTACAAATACTAAATTCTTTTTCATGTACACTTTAATTGCAGCTTTACATTTGGCAGATTTTCTAGCAAGAAGCAAAGTACAGCTTGTAAAAGAATAAGAGTTCAACAAATGCACAAAAGTGATACATCGAGTGTGAACAAAACAAGAAATAAACAAGATAAATTTCACTTTTCACAGATAAAGTTGGAAATTGACTGCATCATACCTGAGCAGTTTTGAAATCTCCGAGCTCAGAAAGAAACTACTCGGTTTCCTCATGCACTCAAAATGAAGCGTCGAACGTAGCTCCATAGGACCTAAAGCAAATATTTACCAAGAAGGTAAAAGCAGCTATAGTAAGGCAATTCAAAACAAAATAAAAATGCTACAAAGCAGAACTATGGCTGTTGCCTAACCGCAACTCATAATGTTTAGAACTGTGAATATGCCTCCGTTTCTCACCTTAGGTGAACAACAAACAGATCCCTCACTTGTGCACTTTTCTATGCCTACTTAAATGGCTTATCTGGTTAAACGTTTTCCCACAGGCTTCACACTTGTAAGGCCGCTTCCCACTGTGGGTTCTCTCATGACATAACAAGTGACATGCTTTTCGAGAATCCTTTCTCACACGTGCCACATTGGTACGGTCTTTCACCAGTATGTACTCTTTTGTGAATCGTGAGGTCACGACTTCTGGCGAACGCCTTCTGGCAAACCTCGCAACTGAATGGTTTCTCACCCGTGTGAGTCCTCATGTGCATCTGTAAGTGATACACTTCGAGCAAACGCTCTCTCGCAGACAGAGCAGCGGAAAGGCTTCTCTCCTGTGTGTGTCCTTTCGTGCTTGGTGACATGACATAGATAACGACTGGAGTAAGGGCAGAACTCGCAGTGGTACGTGCCCTCATGTCGTGGCCGCGTCGTGGGTTGCCACTCAACCAGTTCGCTTCTGGGGAAGAGGAGTCGCTCTCGCTGTCCCCATCGTCCTGGAAGGCTGCTTCGGCCGCCACTGTTGGGAAGACCCGAGAAACAAGACAAAGAGATTCAACGACAAAGAATGTTCAATGCCAACATGCCAACATTAGACAAGTTTGACAAAGCTGCACTGTGTTCAGCAGAAATTAGCACACACAAACAAGTGTACTGACACCTGTTCGTTTCAGAACAAAGCAAAGCAAACTTGACAAATAAGAATGATTCAAGTATTAGGAAAAGCTGTTATTACGTTAACGTGATATCACACTTTGGGATAATGAAAAAGATATGAGCATAGCCCATTCATGCAGAACATTTTCAAGTGCACATTATCTTTCATTGAAGCAGCTCATCTCGCATCCTAATAGGCGTATGCAACAATAAGCAAACCCAATTTCTGGGCCTCGGAGCTCCAATGAAATAGAAGGCTGCAGTGAATGCTATGGTACTGTGGAGGTACCATGTAGTGACGTCTCGTCCGTTGTAATAATGTCCTACAAAATGTCACTGTAGAGTCAATGTCACTCAAATCAACGAAAAATCACACACTATTCGAGTATGCAAAGCACTCCTTCCAGTGGAAGAATGGGGTTAAAAAACCACAATTGCTGACATCTTGTAGTCTCAAACACCAGGCAAAGCAAACGGTGCAAGACAACCACATCAGACTGGTTTTGTATGCACAAATGGGGTGGTAGTGAATGTGATAAAGTGGGTCGAATGCTTGTGCTCATCTAAATAGCTGGGATTCAACTGATGCAATAGGAGACACTCCATTTGATTCACTGATGCGGGAACGATATAAGTAGGCTGTATACTTTCCGGTTTTAACCGTAAAAACACCAATAAACATCCGCCGAGTATCGAAAATAAAAAATCGGTTAAAACCGAAAAATACTGGTTCTTGAAACATTTTTGTACAAGCAGCAGTGTTTTTTGTTTTTTTTACTGAGCAAGTTGTATGTAGACATTTGTTAGACACAATCTTTTTTTTTACGGTGGTTTTGGATGTTAGTTAGCATAGGTCTCCTTAGGTCTCTTAGTAATCGAGGTGTGTTTTTTTCTATCAGTGCTGGTTTCTTTGACCTTTAGTTTTATGTCCCCAAAAATTTGGCCTCATTGTGCCCTTTTGTGAGATTGCCCCGTTGAAGGTTGGCCTCCTTCTTTGTGGACCTTAGTTGGGTGGTTTGAAGTGTCTTTTATAATTTTTAGGTCAAAAGCGTGTCTCAACTTAAGCTGAAACGAAGTATATATCACAATAATGAAGTATGAGGAACATTTTGTATCAGATGTAAATAAAAGTTGAACCGTTTCTTCTCTTGATTGTTTGTTTCTATGCAGCGATTTTCCGTCGATAAACGCCGTTTTAAGCGTCTGCACGAGACAATTCACCGAGATGCGCCCGGTATTTTGGAAAAAAATAAACACCGATAAACATCTGCCGATTTTTTACATGAATAAACACCGGAAAGTATACGGCCTAGATATAAGCCAAGAACACTGCACAGAGAATGCATGTTCCCAAATGTTGAGTTGGCCAGCAGGAAGGACCCTGCTGCAAAGCAGCAATGCTGCCATTTGCTGCATCTTGCAATGGTTGCCAGAGTCCGACCTGCAAGTTTGAGAGAATGAAATTGAAGGCACTGTCGCTGGTGCGATGTAAACATTTGACCATTTTTCAACACCTCAAACATGGCAGACTGATACGGACACAAAAGCATATTGTAGCAAAAAGATTAGTCACAAGAGAGGCTCAGAAAAAAAATGTCGCAAGTAAAACGAACAGGACGAGTTCGGCGTTTTCTTCATCCTCTTGATTTGAGGAAATCAGTAATTCTTAAAGGGGGTTGGGGTGAGGGTTATACTTCAATCAGCTCTCGCGGTACAAATACTGAATTCTTTCTTTTTTCTTGCGTTACCATAAAGTTCTGAGAGAAAGCACACCCCTGAAAGAGTCGCCCATACCGTTTTTCTGGAGAAATATTTGTAACATAAAAATTCAGAAACATCGCCCGCCCCCGATTCTGGGCCGGACGTACGCGATGCCCTGGCGGGGAATTTTATCGTCCACGAAATTCTGCCTGTGCCTGCATGTCTGAAAGGCGCGTTCATAGCGGGTTCCCGCACTTTGGTCCGCGATGCATCTGCGCGGGCGCAATATCTGCCCGTAACACGAGTTGTTCTTTGCATTTATGTTGCACCGTGAAATGCGGATCTGCTGCGTCCGCAATCTGCGGTATCCGTTCCCGTAACATAAAAGTTTGTAGCGGATTCCTGCGTTTTTGTTTGCGATCTGCGCATGCCATATCGGCTCCTGTGACAGGCAAGTTTGTAGCGGGTTCCCATTGTGTTTATTGCACCATAAAACTTGAATCTGCTGCGTCCGTGATTTGCGGTATTCGTTCCCGTGAGATGCGAGTTCTCGGCGGGTTTCTGCGGGTCCTTCGCACAGTGAAACGCGAATCTGCTCCGTCTGCAATCTGCGGTATCCTTTCAGTGACACAGGAGTTCGTAGCAAATTCCAGCGTGTTTATCGCATCGTGAAATGCGACTTTATGATCACATTTCTTTGAACTGATACCGTGATCTGCGGTATCAGTTCCCGCGTCACTGGTTTGTAACCAGTGCCAGTGTGTTTATCATTAATTTTTTGTGAAGTTTGGCTGTAGGCGTCCCTAAAAACAGCCTACCCCACGTTTTTCACCATTTATCTGTTCATTTTGAGTGGGCGTTCTTCGGAACTTTACGGTACTCTTTTTTATGAACGCTTTAATAGCAGTTTCTACATTTGGCTGCATTTTCTAGCAAGAGGCAATAAACAGTAGTGGAAGCATTACAGCTCAGCAGCTGCAGAAAAAAAAAACGAACAATTTATTTATAAATTAACAAAATATTAAATGAACACAAATTTCACATTTCACAGAAAAAGCGGAAGAATTGATTGCCCTATATTTAAGCATTTTGAAATCCCCGAGCTCACAGAAAAAGTACTCAGTTTATGTAACACCATCAAAAACTACATTTTTACCATAAAAAAACAGATGAAATGTTGTTTTTTTTTGCATAAAAAAAAAAAGTTTGGAAACAAACACTTATTCAACATTCCCAAGCAGGCTTCAAAACTCGGTCAAACAATGTTCTGTTGCATGCACCACCAGTGATACAGCAATTACATTTGGGGCTATCATAGACTCCTTTACAAAGTACCGCACACTTTTATGCAGTGCACAGGAAGAATGCGGGAACCTGAGGTCGACCTTGCAAAAGAGCCTATAGCAACAGATTTGTGTATACAAATGAAATAATAACACCTTTTAGAGTGTGTTAATATTTATGGCACACTCAATTTTCCACTAAATTTAGCGGGGAAACTGAATTGGTGTTTAGTGGGAAACTCAATTGGTGCATACGTCGCATGACATGCAAACTATGCATGTCACGTGCAAACCATGCAAACTAAACACCAATTTAGTTTAATGATACTTGATGAGAACGCACGGACGGACAATAGTTTGGGCGTAGGCCTGTCTGTCGTGCCGCCTCGACGTGCTACTGCCACAGAACAGCACAGCTCCGCTGAGAGCCTCATTGGCAGAGTAAGTTGCCGCCTGATTTATAAAAGGCCTTATTTACTACATTTGGCGAATGCCTCTACTTCGCTGTGAATGATCAAGGATCGATACGAGTGGTTTAGTGGTTTTTAAATGTCAGTTAGGTTTGTTGTGTGGAAGACTGGACAGCGGCAAATCAGTCTGTAGCAATGAGCGCTATAAATGACAAATTTTGCCAGTAGCAGTGACTGGCAGTACAACTGCTAGCCTAGTGTCTTTAAAGGGCAACTCCGCTCAATTCCGAAAAATTTGAGGCTGACATGTGATTCCATTTCACAAAGCACTACTAAACAGCTCTACGTCTTCGGATTCGCGAAATGTGGAATATTATTTGTGTAATCTCAATTTAAACATCAGCTGATACCGAAACCGAAACTTCGGTTGCGTCAGGCAACATTGCTTCTCGTGTCATCAAAGTCATGGCCACGTCACGTCGAGCCACGTGGCCTTGTGACGTTCGTGGGGGCAAGGTACAGGACACGCGACGCGGGCAGGTCGCTTCGAACGGCGTGGACGGTGATGGCCCGGGGGAGAGGGGGAAGGGGAGAACATGAAAGGGGAGAGGGGGAGCGGAGAAACCGGACATGCGATAAACACGCAGGGCAGCGCAAACCAGCGCATCCGCGTTACGGTGATCACGTGGACGCCATAGAGCCAACACCGGGAAGAGAAACTCATCGACGTCATCGTTCAATTTCGCTCTGAGAATTAAAAACAAACAAATCGTGGAGAATGACGTAGTCATGCCTCTGGCGTAGTGGTTCAACGTTTGCCGCTCCAACTCCGTCGCATTGACTGCGCTGACGATTGCGCCTCACGTCGCACGCTAGAGTTGGCAGATTTCGGCGCCTTGGCTCATTTGAAAGTTTGCTGGCCAGTTTATTAAATATATAGACGGAATTAGATCGTAATATTTGACATGGGGTCTTCCTATATGATACTGAAAGAGGGCTGCATAGTTTTTTAAATATCAAAAATGAAGCGGAGTTGCCCTTTAAGGAAAAACTACCCAGAAATAAAAGTTTAGCAAAGAGAAGTTGATTTTGATATCTGCCATATGTTACACATCCACCAACATCTAGATAATATTCTTAGAAAGTTCCATTTGCTTACACACTGCACAGTTATTTTTTTTATAAATTATATTTGGTCCACCAATGCTAAGGAAAAGGTAAAGATTCAGCACTTTGATATGATTTTTTTTCCTTTTTAGTTTTTGGCATAAATTTCACATGAGGAAAACTATTGTTTGATAACGGGATTAAAAAAAGACTCACTCATTGTTATTTCTAATTGAAATCTAATGGCAAATGCAGCTGTGGCAATGTTTTTCTAGTTTCAGGCGTATTTCACAATAGATGTTAAGATAATGTCAACAACATAAAAAGGCAAAAAATTTATTTGGTCGTTCCACACGATGTTAACCCTTTGCGGTCTTGTGTCGGGCCAGGCCCGACATCGGAGAAACGCGCTTCCGGTCAGGAGTCGAGGCGTCGCCCGACGCGCGTTCAGCGTCCTTTTAAACATGCTCCTTGCTCTTTTTGCTGGATTGGTGGCGCCATCTATTGGAAAACACTTCAATCACATCACTCATGAAAGGGTTTGAGTTTCTTCTCATAGAGGGCAGGACTAGTCATGCAACAAAAAATAAAAAAAAGACATGTTCTATGTCGTGCGTTCTTTGGTGCTGCGACGGAGGTTGCGCAAATTTCAACTTCGCCGGCACGATGGCTGCAGCCACGTTCCAGTCCACGCTGCTATAGCAACTCAAAGTGACGTGATTGACAGTGACCACGATTTTGCTCAGTGAGGAGGGGCGACTATATCCCTCCATCAGATGATGGAGAGGCGACCGTCTGTGACTTGAAGTGAAAGTAGTGATGAATATAAAACGACTGCGCAAGACAGCGGCCGCGCGGAGTTCGCCCTGCCACAAACATCGTTCCGGAGTTTGTAGCACAAAAAATCTCCCCGGACTTTCCTGTCCTTACGTTCAGTGTGAGACGTTGCCTTCGTACGCCGATATAATTTTCTTTTCCGGGGCCCATGCGTGCAAAATAGTTCCTGACCGGAATGACCATTAAGTTGGTCAGAGTATCTGACCGCAAAAAGAGGGCTAACATAAAATAGAATTACTTTTATGGAAATTCTTTCGTAGTTGCACTTTTTAGGCATTTGGCAAGCGAATCTGAGAGGAAAAAAAAAGTTGGGTATTTTACTGGTTTCTTTAACGATTGTTTACCTAATCAATGTCAGTGTGTTCCAGATAAAAACGACTATAATTTATTTCACAATTAATGTACACAGAGGAAACATTGCACTGCATTCTGCCCTGACAACTGCCAGTATAATCTGTAAATTTAATTTCATATTAAGCCAGAGGTTCATAGGTTGACCGTTTTGGGTAGTGTCTCCCCTTAAATTGCGTGATGCAGTTGCATGAGTACAGTGAAACCCGTTTCCGGATGAACCCCATGTACAGCGAATTCTTGTTGATATCGAACTCCACGGGAGATTTAAATAAAAATGCGTGTAACCAAATGTACTCCTTTTTGTAACGAACAGCATATTATGTAGTTCTCTCGACTCTCCTTCCCTCCCCCTCCCTCCCTCCTCACTTCCCCACCTCCTCTCCCTCCTCCCCCCTCCCTCCCTCCCCTCCTCCCCTCCCCTCCCCCTCCCCCCCCCGGGAAAGCTTCCAAAAATGCGCGAAACAATCGTCTTCTAGGCTGTACGTCCCCCCCCCCCAAAAAAAACAAGGGAAAGAAAGAAAATTCCCAAAGCTCAAATTGCGAACAAAACTGAGAGAAGAGAAGCAATTCAGAAGAAAAGATAAGCTGAAAAAAAAACTCCCCACCTTGCAGAGAAAAAAAATCAACAAAACATCTTTCCAGTGCGTTGTTACAAGGCAGAAGTGAAGTGA
Organism: Ixodes ricinus; assembly: GCA_037355805.1. NCBI lineage: Eukaryota > Metazoa > Arthropoda > Arachnida > Ixodida > Ixodidae > Ixodes > Ixodes ricinus. Next base: position 23,573 of record JAZHYW010027891.1, read on the forward strand.
TGTGAAAGGAAGATAAGCTCTCGCCTTACAACGAGTGGCATCGTGGCAAGTTCTGGTGTGAATCGTATTCGCATATATCGAACTGATCATAGCATTTCCTGCTGTTCGTTATAAACGGGTTTTTGACTGTACAGGAACGTGTGCCAATACAAATTTTATTTAGAGAAAGAAAAAAAAGAAGGAGTATTATCGAGTTTGAGATGCCTGGATTCTGCAACGTGAGCTTTCTCGCCACACCCCGTGCTCCGGTGCGGCGATGCACTAGCGGATTTGGGCAACGTTCTCCCTTTGGAGCAAGTCAATGGTCAACGTACTGGCTTCTGTTTGCATGTGCTTGCTCGTTTCAATATTTGGTGCTGTGCTGTATCTTGGTACACCTCAAATGTTTGCAGATGTATGTTAATAAGCTGATTGCACCGATCCATTTTTGCATGATAAATTCATCAGCAGCTCAACTTCAACCCTGTAAAGGCGTTTGACTATGTATGACCACACAGGAGTTAGCTGAAAGGCAGGGAGTAGTTCTTCACAACATGCTGCATGTGCCCGCAATCAAAGCATCACCCAAACAGTGTTTCTTTGAGTGCAGATCTAAAAATACACCGCATATCAAATCTACAGTTTCAACGAGAGCCACAATTCGCGGCAGTCTGAACCTAAAATCTGAACATTGTTTTAGGGCACGTTTTGAGAAAAGCCTCGTTTTTGTGACAGCACTGAAGCAAAGTAATGGTTGTGTCTGTTTCGTCCCCTACCCCGCTCCCAATCAGCCATTTTTTGCGAAGACGGTGAAGGCTTCCAGCGGATTATCTCAGAAGAGATGTTCCTCCAAGAACATCCAACGGCTTCTGTCGCGGGCTGTTCTTAACGCTCACTCTCTTCGTTCATTTCCACACTCGAGGTCGAAGCAGGCTACGAGCCCTGGTGTTCCCTGGTTCCCAAAGTGGAAGATAACACAAAAGATGTAAGCATCCTGAAAAAGGCAAATAGAGAAAAATCTTTAAAGAAAAGGCGGCAAACTCCAAATGCACAACGCAGGTAAAGAATCTAGCTGTGTTCTCACAGCCGAGGAGGGAGGCAGAAATTTCTGGCTGATAGGGAGTCGCTTCTAAGAGTTACAATATAACAGTGGCCAGAGAGCACTTTTGAGATAGGTCTATAGCTGCAGAGTCTACAGCTTTCCACTGCTACACACAAGCATATAGGCATTCCAGCTGGGTTAACCTGCAGTCCCATCCTGTGCTAAACATCTCTTCGTTCTGAGGAAAGTCTATGGCTTATCATGCACTAGAGAAACACCTTTTGCAGTAGAGGAATGGATTTAGAGCACAAGTATCTTTGCACCTCATATATGTCAACAGAGCAAATGTAAGTCTGTCAAGAAAGTCTTATCAGACAGGGCTTGAGTTACTTGAACACTACACCAGAGGACTGCGTCAGCTGCGCCGGCAGTGGGGGCTCGGGAAGGACCCGGCCAAGTGGGGCAAGCAGGGACGCCGTCACCCAGTCGCACTTGGGGCTGGTGGTGACAACTTCACCACTGTGACCTGTGACGAGTTCTGCATGGTTTTAAGAAGCTCCTGCAAAGAAAGCACATAGATTAGGTTCAAGACTGCAATATGACACAAAAATATCATTCGCACCTTGAGGCCGATCTTCAGCAGCATCAATTTCCCACCATTGAATTTGTTCTTCTTGGGGTAGGATATGCCAATACAGAACAAATTTCATGGTGCAAAAAGGTATGGCTGCAGAGCGTACGCGCGCAGGAGCATGGTACGGCGCCATTAGGCGGCTGCTACTGCAGTGGGTGCCATAGCAGACGTCACGGTGCTAGGCGCTTCTGTTGCTGCTTCATTGGCCCCACTGGCTTCTAACGTCGGCAGCAGTGAGTTCGGGTGACTGGCTGGGACCGGCCAGCCGCGATCACCCAAAGGCCCGGAGCCACAGGGCGTCCAGAGAGGTCCCTTTTCAGTCGGGGCTTGGCCTCCTTTCCTATCAGGTGTTCTGGCAAATATCTAGAGCACACCGCTGTGGAAGGTCGGAGACGTCAGAACGATCCCGGATTGTCCGTCCAAATCCGCTTCGTGACGAGACTGTTTTGCCGGCAGCCGGCAAAATAGCCCGGGGAAAAAAATTGCCGGCAGTTTCGGACAGCGCGTGCATCACTGGGGAGCTCCGTTAACACACCCCCGCCCTGCGTTCATGCCGCTTCGCGGCGACAGTCCTGCGGCTGCTCATTAGAAAATATTTGACCCGGTTGGCCTTTCCGAGTACGCCGCTTCGCGGCGGCCGCCAACGGCAGCCCGAGCCCCGCTGGGCCGCCGGAGTCCATAGCAAGTTTCGTCAGCAACATTCGTTTCATTTTAACTTTCCTATTTTTTCCAGTGTTAATCCTAAAAAAAAAATATATATATATATATCGTAAATATCGCCAAATGCCTTTACAAACCATAACAAATTTTGGAACAAAAAAAGGAAAAAAAAAAAAAAAAAAGGAGAAAAAAAAAGGGACACGGTGGATCGAACCAGGGTATATGGCGAGCTGCCTTACCACTGAGCTACTCTGCACCTTCGGATAGCCGTGTTCACGGTTCGTGGCACACGAGACCCAGTGGGGCTAACTGCCGGCACTTTTTTTCCCGGGTTATTTGTGCCGGCTGCCGGCGAGAATATCCGCTTCCAATCCATTTACTCCTCGAGTCCTGTGGTTCGTGGGGAAAGTTGAAGCGCGACTGAATCGTGGGATTGACAGGCGCCACACGTTGACGCAGCACCTCCTCATTGCACTTTTACAGGCGCTACGATGCCCTCGGTGGGAGTACGACTGGCGAAAACTACTGGGCACAATCTGCTCGTGAGGAACGCGCTACAACGCACGAAGAGTTCCTATGGCGCCGATCTGCCCCAAGTGTGCGCGTATGACGGGCGCATGTTCCTTGGGCACCGAAGCCCACTGCTGGGAGCACTTTGTTCTATCCCGTTGTTCTGCGTCAGCGACGATTCTACTTCGCATTCCGAATAAAGCCACAAGAACGTTCCGGAACACATTCCAGGAATTCATGACGTCCACAACAATCAAACAAATCCACGGCGGCCACGGCTCGGGATCCTGGATTGGATTGTCTAATTCCGTTGCTTGCGAAGCGTTCCGTTCGAATTATTTTTTAACTGTGTCAATCATTTGCAACGAGGTTGTTGATCATTTGATTTGTTATTCCTTCTCAAAGCTAAAAAAAAAAAGATAGTTGACAAAATTAAACGTTAATCTTTACATAGTGCAGAAATTGATGATGTGAGTGCAGTTTTTATCAGTTTCCACTTTCGTTTTCTGAGGGATTGCGCCAGTCGTGCCCAGCAAAATAAAAATAAATAAGCAAAAAAAAAAAAAAAAGATGAATTCCCACTTTGAATTAACCGGAGAGTGGGAAAGAAGACGGACATAAAAATGCAGAAGGAACAAAAAATAAACAGAACAACAAAAACGCAACCATTATTTATTTCTTTTCCAAATATGGAATTACGAGTGAATTGCCAAAGAAGTTCGATGCAGTCTTTCTGCAAAGTGTGTCGCGCACTGTATTTTCGAACCAGATATATCGACGCTGTCCGTCTCTGACGTGTTTTTGTGTGTCCCTTGTCTCCTTTTGCGTTCGCATACCAAGATAAAAATTCGGAGATTGCTCACTGTCGAAGCCTAGTTAATGAGTGCCCCATGGGGTCGACACGGGAGTAAACAATGACCAACATGTATGTATTTTTGTTTCGCTGTGGCTAGCGGCACGTCCGGACGGAGCACTACAAACGCGTATACCTAACCCTCCCCCCCCCCCCCGCCCTCCTCTCTCTCCCCAGTGAACCTAGGAAGGGCGGGAGATTTGGACGTATGCTTCGGGTCACGATCGGACGTCTCGCTTCTACACTTCGCTTTTGTGTTGTTCGCGCAAATGAACTAGGTCAGGCAAAAAGCCAGTGTGCCAGAGTGGCCAAACTTTCTGAACACTGATTTGGTCAGCTTCTGAGGTCCGAGATCACTCGTTGACATCCAGAAACACACTCCAACGGATGTTGATCATTCAGCTATCGTGAAGAATGTCAAGACACAGTCACGTTTCAATACCACATTACTAGTCCACTCATTGATGATCCCCCCTCGCTTCATCAATGCCTGCCAGCCATGGAGTGTCTTCGCATGATGTGTAGCGCTTCAGTATTGTCGCTGCAGATAGGGCTCACCCTCACATCAAAGCTGTTCGTGGTGGGCCTTTCCACGGCAATTATTTGGTTTATTACAATCTCCTAGAAACGCCAATATTCATTTTGGAGTGCTCTGCAGCTAAAGTAGATTTGTAAAGGATGTCACATCTCGTTTTACTAATGAACAAACACATTGAGTAGAAAGGTTCAATGGCTTTAT
>JAZHYW010027895.1:0-33108 GCA_037355805.1 Ixodes ricinus
GCGCTGTGGGCTGCTCAAACAACCCGCTGCGCAACACGGGAGGTGCTTTTCACAAGTTTCCAACGGACCGGAAATTGAAGAAGGTGTGGGTGAACACTGTTCGACGAGTGGACTTTGGACTTTGGCTTTTACGCACCCGAGGAAAAAGACCGAAAAAACAGACGTGTACAGCCCAGCCCACGTCTGTTCGGGCGCCGCGGCCCGCGCCGGAGATTCTCAAAGCTTCGTGTCTGGGACTGACTCCGCAGCGCGAGAGCGAGAGGGCCCCCAGTACTGTGGGTCACTCGCAGCACGGCGTAGAGCAACGCCGCTCCATCCACGGAGCCCCGATGACAATTTAGGGCCTAGCGAAGAGTGCGGAAGACGCGCACACTGCGACAGCCGCCGAGTACGGCACCGAACGAGTTCACTCGTTTTCCAGTCGCTAGCTCTTGGGTATACAATCGACGAGTACAGCATAGCGCATCCACGGCGGCGGCCGCCGACGGTACGGCACCGAACAAGTTCACGGGTTTTCCAGAGCGCTAACTTTTGGGTATACGCACTAACTCTTGCTACATATGCTGGATAACTACCACGTTATACAGAATCAAAAACAAAATCAGCTTACCTCCTATCTTTAGACGGCAAGCGCAACAGAGGTAGGTCCGCTCGGCCTGCGTACTCGTTGAACGAGAACGATCCTGACATCACGTTCACATAGCGGCTGATTTCCAGTGTTGCCGGTACCTCAAGCGGCCAGTTTTGGTTTTCTTGGCCGCGCCCCAAACAAAACTTTGAGGCGTCGATATCTTTAAAACTACGCACAATAACGAGAAAAAAAAATTACACCTTGCAATTCAGGGACGCTGACTGCACTAAAAACAATCATAATCTCAAAATCGAGTATAAACCGGAGTTGCCCTTTAACCGAACGCGGCGTCAGCGTTCGGCTGGAGTTCGTGTTCTCCGGTGAGAGGGAGGAGGCTCTCTTTTGTTACGATTCCGGCCTGCATGTAGAATGCAGCATGCACGGTGCCCAGCTCAGCATAAAAGCTTAAGTGGGTCAAGCTCGCATCCTCTGACGACTGCTTTCGGGAGAGATCCGGCACTTCATGTCACTTCACTAATTGTTGGCATCTTTACATTACACTGTGCCCGCGCTCTATTAAAAAAAGATGGTATGAACATGTCCACAAGGCCTGTGGGCATGTCCACAGGCACTTGTGTTTGGTAAACACTGAGGTGGGGGGGGGGACAAACGGGTCAGAGCGCCTCGCCAAAAGTGACATCGCTGAATATCACGTCCTGCGGCGCACCCTAGACGCATCGTTTAACTACAATCCATATTCCCTATATGGTGAGTTCACATAAACGACACTTGGATACGGATATGAGTGAATGGATAACAAAGAGAACCCACATTATAGCCACGGCAGTGGTCGCACCTTCTTCAAGTAGGTTGCATTCAGAAAGGCACTCAACGTTGGGGGACACTTTGTTGGAATTTTGAGAGGTCATCCAGCTCGTAGTTCGTTTCCTGAACTGTTCTATGCTTATCAATATTCGCTTACAGACAGTGTTCGCAGAGCAATAGGTACACACTGACGACAAAAAGAAGAAAAAAAATCCTCGACGTTTTGCTTTAGTGGGGTCAAAAATACAAAAAGCAACAAAAAAGTGTCTCCTTTTTGTGTCCACTTCTCATTTTCTTCTATTTGTTATTTTCTTGACACTCAAGTCTGCATTGTTGTCGTAGGTCGTTTACCTGTCTGTGTTGCGCCGCAGGGTGGCATCTTTACTTCCACAAAACCACACCTTTTGTTTGAGGATTTTTTTTGAGAGGGGAACCCTTTCGAAACAAAGGGCGCCTTTGGGAAGGCGAGAGGAAAACTTTCATTGTACGAACTTTGGGCTGAAATATGAGTCACAATCGGCAAAAAAGCGATGTTTTCATGAGCTCAAAGTCATCGTAGCTAATCGGAGCTAGCAATAGGATTTGGTTGCTCGAAAGAAGGTTCACGTTAGCTCCTGCCACGCCCACGCCACTTCATACCTAAAAACTCGGAAAATGGCGGAATGTCAAAAATGTATTTGAGATAATGAGTACAAGATATTTGGAATTGTAATTAAAATAGAGTATCAAATACTCTCGATCATAAGTATTTGCAAGATACCAAGACACTTCAAAAAGCATTTTAAATACAGTATCTTGAGTAGAGTATTTGAGATAGGCACAAGTCTGCTCGTGACCCTCTTCAGCTTCCCTTTAATAAAAAAAGTACATTGCAAAATTTAGACATATTCATTCTTCTTTTACTAGGACTACATGACTCACATTGCTGTGTACTAGTCCAAATTTCAGACATTTTTGTGACTGTATCTCCGTCCGGTTCTGCAGTGAGCAACAGTGTCCCAATGCATCCCAATGCTAATGCCAAAAAAAGAAGAAACCAGCAATGAATGAGCAGCTGGGGTAAAACACGCTGAGCTCACCCCTCTGAGCCCGGTGTGTTCTATGCGAATTCCGGCCACTGCTCTCTCTTCCTCTCTCTCTCTGTCTGTCTTTCTGTTTCTCTCTCTCTCTTTCTGTCTTTTCTTTTCTTTTGAGCTGCACACGACCGCAGTAGCGCCCTCTCTGATCAGGACGGCTGCAGTGTCGTAGATGGAACTGCGTCTCGTCTTGGCACACAAGCTCCCGCTCAGCGACTATACTTCGTTACATCGTAAATTGGCAAAGAGTGAACGCTACGGACCCCTGGAGCCAATCAGAACGACGGAGGCGAAACAGGTTACAGCCCTTACCAAAGGTACAGGCGCGAGAGAGCGTATCCCAAGCAGCCCAGAGCAAGGAGGAACTCCCTTCTAACCCAGACCCTCTTTGAGTGTCCCAGACGTCACTTTTGTCCCCCTCGGAGATTGGGGAGTTTTCGTAGAGAGTTTTCGCTGTCCTGCAACGCTCTCCGCAACCCGCTACGAGATCCGGAACTTTACAATCAAGGCCATCGACGTGCAGGAGCAGTAGCGGATTCTTCGTTGCCGAGGGCTTAGCGGAGGGGAAACGCGTTCTACGAAAACTGCCTACTATCCCGTCACTCAGAATTCGTATTAAAGCGGCCTTTCTCCCTCGCGCCCGTGGCTTGGATAACAGAAGCGCGCAACTAGTGAGACAGACTACAGTCGCGTGTCTCCCTCCAACGCGCTGATTGGCTCACAGGGACCGTAGCCTTCGCCGTTTTCCGTGTTACGCTGAGACGGTGAATAGCCAACAGGCGACGGCGTGATGAACGAGCCGCCTTATAGCCTGCGGGGCCACTACAGCCGATGGCACGCAACAAATGACTCCGTCCAGACTACAATGAGGCCAGATTCGGGCGCCCGTTTAATCAATCTCGAGGATGCCGGCTAGCGTCCCCGATCCTCCTCGCGGCGTCTCCACGAGGCGCTGATCAGCAATCATGGAGGTGGGTTTTTCCAACACGAAGGTGGCTCGAAATCGCCATATAGTATACAGCCTTGTTCAGGATCATCAGAGAACTCGCTGCGCGACATCATTTCTCGTCACCCGGTGCTCCTCCGGCTTGCCCTTTGTCCGAGATAACCGGGAGTTGGAATCGCCGTATTTTTAGGAACTCGGCATCGTTACTTGATCCGCCCTTTTGTTCGCAGGTTGTTGACGATCAGCCGTTCCGAGCGAAGTATACGTCACGTCGAGTGGACGCGTTTGGACGTTAATGATCGTTCGGGTGATGGTCGAGGTCCATGGAATTAGTCGAGGTGCGTCGGGAGATTGAATAGATTGAACGGAACTTTGGCCAGGTGTATAATCCACCTACTTAATTTGACCTACCGACGCGGCGTGCATTGGAGCTGCTCCTGCTCCGATGTAGTTACGAGCTACGCGTGTGGCAAGCTGCAGAAGCTGATATTTATTTGACTAAGGAGCGGCAGCTTGGAAAGATGAATCAGATAGCCAAAAACCGCAGTGACGCTGATAAGACATTACACAAGAAACAAAAAAAAAAAAACACGATGGTTGCTGGAGACGTGATGACAGGATACGCAGCGCAAGTTCGTCTGCTTCTTTTGCAGGGCTTGTGATGACGTCAGAACGGCGAGCTCTGATTGGCTCTGATTGAAGGATAGGGGGTAGACCTCGAGGCAACTTGTTTGGAGGTCTACCCACAATCCTTCGATCAGAGCCAATCAAAGCTCGGCGTTCTGATGTCACCGCAACCCCTGCAAAAGCAGCAGACGAACTTGCGGTCCGCATTACCTGCGGACGCGCATCACGCATTTTCGAACCATGTTTGCTTCTATAGATATATGTACGCTTCGAACATTTCTGCGGACAGTTTTTGTATGACCAATGTAAAGTAATCGTGATACAAGTAAGGCCTTAGACAGTGTCCGCAGACTGCCTTTCGTATACGTGAGTGTTTCGGGGTCCCCGAATTTGGTGGTGTTTTTCTAAACTAAAGTAGAGCTCCCTATTTGGTTGGTTCTGCTTCTAAGGACACCGGCCGAGGGGAGAGCGAAAGCTTGCTCTGCAGTGCGATATCTGGGCTCCAATTCACACTTCTGTCCGATTTGATTTTGATGAGCATCGTACCGGCATGTGTTCGTGTATTCACTACTGCGTGGCGAACATAAAAGACACCGGGGTAGCAGTCGTATTGCACTGGATAAATTTTTCATCTACAGTGGAAAGCTGAAACATCAGAGGCCCATTGGGGCGCTCTAACTTCCCGCCGTCTAAAGGTATACACACACAAAACAATTTTCACAGCGGCCGAGTAGTTTTATAATAACATACGAAATTCGAGCCTCGGGTTAGCGTTAAATTCAGCGCTTGCGTTACCGCACGCTAATACGCTAGAGAGTTTTTAGAATAGAGTTTTTCCGCCGCGACGCAAAACCCAAGCATCTTGAGCTGGCAACGCCAGAAAGATAGAGTAACCCTTTTTATTTCATACACGAAATGCTGTAACTTGAGAAAAACAAAATTTGTGGTCCAGAGTAACGTTTTAGATTTGTTTAAATATGAGAATGCGACGCGAGATGTCGACCGGCCGTCTCCGCTGGCGTCGCCTCGGCAAGAACGGTCTCGTGTACTGACCTTCGCACGCACAGCTTTCGCAGAGAAACATTCGCACGTCGTAAGCAGCAAGTTGCTCGCGATCGTTGCACATCTAGTTCTTCCAAGACGTTTGTAACGTGCTCCTCCGGCAGGAGTGCAAATGTCATTCTGTATTAAAAATCTCAGCCGCGAGGATGCCACCGACGTCGCGCTCACGCGACAGCAGCTGGAAGCTGCGGTCCTGGCGGTCCGCAGTGTCATTTTATAACTCCGCTCATTTTGGCTTTAGGCTCCAACTTCTCGCACATCACGAATCCTTCTTAGAGGAGCGCAAGGACTCTGCGTACGCACGCAATTTTCGAAAAATAGCGTAGGCTAAAATACCATTCGCAAAGCGCAAAACGCGGTTAGAGTTCGACGCATGTGCAGTTGCGACGACGCTATTCTTTGCGCACGCAAAGCTTTTCTCTATTGAAAAACCCAGTATAACTTTTCACTATCTGGATTATGAAACTGGAAATCTAACTGGAATCGTTTGCTGTAAACCTGAAATCCAGATTTCAGGCAAAATGATTAATTTCTGAAAGCCTGAAATCCAGATAGAATCCAGATAGATTTCCAGTTCCATAATTCAGGTAGCGAAAAGTTATACTGGGTTTTTCGGTAGGATTGTGTACGCTATTTTAAAACTCTCTATTGCTGAATTGGCTGATAATATAGGGCATGTGCATAGCGCGCGTGTTGAGGGTGGGTCACGGGCCGCTTCAGTATTCGAACAAAGGTTCAAAGACTCACAGACAATTACAAACAAAACAAGTTTGAAGTAGGCTTGTAAATTGAGCCAGTTGGTAACAGAGCCCTGTTGTGTTCTCAGCTCCACAAAATATGAGCCAGGTATGCGTGAGAGCTAGCGCTGGAGCTGAAAATCGTCCGCAAGCTAGCACAAAAACATCAAAAACCGTTTGTGATCTGTACATCGGGTGTCGTCTACCGGATACACCTGTCGAGTGGAAGATCTTATGTAGGTAGACCAGACAGGAAGGTGTTTAAATGAAAGTTTGAGAGAGCGCGCTTGCTCCCTTAAGCCTGGATCACACTGGTCATATATACCATACAGAAGACAGTCCTGCAAACCCAGAGTCACCGCAATATTTGTGGTTCGAATGCCAGCGTGCCAAGTTTCCTCCTTGAACTCATTGTCATGCGGCATTCCGAAGCATGGATCTCGCAGTGATTCGCGTTCCAAATGCAGACTGTCCTTTGTATGATGTATAAGCAGTGGGACTCCGGCTTAAAGGCTACGGTCGGGGGACTTTTACCGCTACATTGCAGGGTTTGTTCATGTCTCCCTTCTTTTGGTGTCGCGGTTGTCTGTGGGCAGACACCGAGGCAGGATGACTCGATTAAATAATTGAAGCCTTCTTTACTTCTTCGATGGCAGACGGATGTGTCAGTGAGCCATCGGTGGCGTTATCCGAGAAGGAGATAACGTACCTTCGGTCTAACACGAGTGCCAATTTGTAAGGCGGCATCTCTGCGGCCTCTAGTTGCCTGGTAGGCGTGCGTTTTAATCTCTGTGTGAGTGTGTAATATGTTTAAAGTTTCCTTTGTTTCCTTTTCATAAAATAAACCTGGCTGCGGGTCAGCTGTTGTCCTGTCGTGTTCGTTTCTTGCTCGTCGTTCGTGTTTACTGAAACTGTATTTCATCACGTTAAAAAAGAGCGACCGATGGAGTTTGAGACCGATAGTTTATTATAAGAAACATGCGAGCCGGAAAATTATCTGGAAAGCTATATTCGCTTCATATGAATATCACGTCAATCGAGTTAGACGGTGCCTCCGCAATAAGGTGTCAAAGTGGAAGTCGCTCAAAAGACGCTAAAATCTGACTTCGTAATACCTGAAAGAAAAAAAGCATAAAATTACGTTGTGGTTCAAGTTGGTTAATTGCATACATAAAGAGACATAACTTTTAATTTTATTTCGTAATACTTTGCTATTCACACCCATTAATTAAAATTCCCCCGTCCCGCTGAGTAGGCGAAATATTGCCGCATGCATGACCGAGAAGGAATGCTCTTCACCGTACTTCTTAAAGATTCGAGCTTACTCTTACTCCGAGTACAAAAGATAAGGAGGCGGAGGCCAACACCAACATGACCTTGCCGAGTCAGTCTCGTCCTAGCTCATCCCCAAACATTCTAGGTCGAATATTCGAGATACCGAGCGTAGTAGATTAGGAGCCGAGCGTGGTCTTGCTGACTCACTCTCCCGACGACGATGCGCACTCTGTCGCAGTCTTGCTGCAACCAGGGGCTCTAAACTCGTCAAACACAAAGTCGGGGCGAAGTTCACGGAGCTCACCAATTGGACTACCACGACAATGCCTTGGCGATTTTGTCGCCGGCGTCCAATCGGCGCGCTCCGCGAACATTTGGCTACAACTTTGTGTTTGACGAGTTCAGGACCCCAGCTATCACGCCGATGCCCAGACGTTCGCTCTTGCTGTTTCGACGCTCATTCTTTCTTTTGTTTCTGGCACAAGTTCGCGGAGCAAACCTCTATTTTCAGTTTACGCTCGTCGAGCCTTTTCCATCTGCGACAATATGCTATTCTAATCTGCCCATAACTCAAACACAAAAAGGGATGTGGTCGAAGAAGATATCATCGTGGGCTGCATGCGGACTTTGGTGCAATCCAGAAAACAAAATGGGAAGGAATGCAGGTGCTATTAATTGATCAATCGAACGCTCTCTCGTACAGCTGATACCAAGATAACGTGGGTCTTCAAGCGAAATTCCCCGAGGACCAAATTTGCCTTATTTTTTTAAATATATGTTTGTGAACGACACGGTGTCAGTTATAAAACAATTCTATCTATACAGCGTGCTGACGACATATTACGCAACTGGTGGACTGTGCAAATGCAAATACACCCCCAGCAAGATCTGAGTGGAGGACAAACAACAAATTTAGTTTTAATCAAGAAAGAACAAAGGTGATCGTGTTTGCAGGAAGAAAAAATACAGTGTATTTCTCTCGATTATACTTTGAAATCTGCTGAAACGGAGCGAGTTCTGTAGTGCGTGACTTGTGTGGTTTTTCTTGAGTGCGAGCTGACATTCCACACACGCGGCATTTGTCAATAATTTACGTTTTCGTGTATTGAGATTGGTCGTTTAAAAATGACGAGATCTTTTAAAATTCACTCGTGCTTAACACATTTCTATCACCATTTTGTGCTGCCGGGTCACATGCCACCACGATTTTATGCCATGACGTCGCGTCACGTGACCATGCCGCGTGACGCCATCGTGTCATGTGACCGGACGTTACGTGAACCCAAGATTTGATGCCGTGACGTCACGGGACCACGTCGCGTAACGTTTAGTGCCTTCTAAACAAACATAAAAGTTGCTCCTTAAATCCCGGATTTCATGCATTATAGGACCTTGGCAATGAATGTCGCTGAAAAATTTTTTTTTTATCTAAAGATGAAGGTTTCTATGTGACATTGAGTGCTTGAAGTGTATAAGACACCACAACTTCAACAACTGAATTTTGTTTTAGAGCGCAGCTCTTAGGCGCCCGTTTCCGGCTTGAGCGGCGTCGGCGTCAGCGTCGGCGTCGCCGTCGGCATAACCGTGCGGTCACGTGACGCCCCCGGTCACGTGACCCCCCAGCTCACGTGACCCCCCCCCTTCCCCGTACCTTCCCCTCACTCCTCAAGAGCTGCGCTCGAATTCGGCGTACAGGGAGTTGTAAACGGTTTTCATTTTTATATCGAGACTTTATTCTTTTTTTAAGACTGCACATATCGAGGCGCTGGCTCATCTCTCATTAGGCGTGTTTCTTTTTTCTTTCTGGCTTTATGCGAACGCAGTTGTACGTGTCTGAGTACTGACATTTGCAAACTTTATGCGTCAGGTGTCAGGCGTTGTATGAACACATGCATGGCGCGTAATCCGAGACAAAATGTCTAACGAGACGGAAGATGGAATCGGGACTTACGATTCATAAAGCCTGAATATTCAACGATAAATAGGAATGCAAAGGAAAAAAAAAGTTGACCTAATTTACCTGGTTTAAATATTCCGTACTGAATACATTATTCCGTCAAATGATCAGGATTAGTAGACACTGTTAGCTAAGGTCGGTGCTCTGGGAAAAGCCGTCCCGTAAACATTTTTATATTTTTCTTATTATTTACAGTATGCTTACCTTACTTTAAGGGATGACTTCAGGAGCAGTCCTGTCATATGATCAGTTCTATGACTGTCCACCAATTAAAACTTTTTAACCAATTTATTAGTGACCGTCGATCGATTATTTGATCGAATTATTGATCTACTGTGGAGGTTGGAAAAGTTGTTGACGTATTGCTCATTATGGATATACAGTGATGTCTGGTTAATATGGACACCTACGTTCCCCCAAAAATCATCAATAATAGGAGTCGTCATAATAACGAGACAAGAATGCATGTATTTCCTCAGTTTGGCCCCAAAAATGGTGTCGATATAGCGAAGTATCCATTTTAACGGGGTTCATATTAACGAGGCATGACTGACACCATTCGTATGTTTGGGGAACAGAATCGCTGGAATTTGTATGAATTTTTCGGGTCTGCAGGAACTAGAAAGTTTTAATAAAGCCATTTAATTTAGTTTATTGTTTTTTACATACATTAAGGTGCGATGGACTGATAACAGAGGTAGAAGAGATGATATATATATATATATATATATATATATATATATATATATATATATATACGTTCTTTTTGCCGCCATGGTACCTCTCTCAAGTTCCAGGTTAAAAATCTAGAAAGTGTGATATGTATGTTATTTACCTAAAATGTTTATTTCACCCAGATAGGAGGTGAACTCAAACTAAAAGCAGCGCGCTGCTTTACTGAACTATTCATTCCTTCTCGGCAGTAAATTGCATTTTCCTAAAGGGAAGCGAAGCAGAAAATACAGTGACTAGTATCTTGCTGACTGCTACGAAAGTTATGCTTATGACAATTTTAAAAATTATTTTGCCAATATCTGGTCAAGAATATTTCTACAAATAATGCTTTAATTTATTTTACATCGCTATATCCCTTAATTAATTTATTTATTTCGCACGGGTCAGAAACAATTTGGCGAATTTTTAACGGTACACTGATAAAAAGAGCAGCGAAACAAAAATAAATGTCTAACAAGAAAGAATGCAAAGGGCTAAGGTATCAAAATAAAATCTAAACGTCAAAATTGTCTAAAACTACCCGTGTATAAAGAAATATCAATTATAGTAATAAAGACTCCACCTTATTAATACCGATTTCAGACGACTAATGGTGTCGTGTAGTATAAATCAGGAGTTAATATAAAGACCGCAGAGGGTTAAGTCTGTCAGGCAGAGGCAAGCTACCACTATAGAAAACCGAGAAAAATCTAAATAGCTTAATATTCTTAATATTCGCAGACCAGAAAAATATTTCTGCTGTATCATGTTTCAAACTTTGATCGCTGTGACTAAGATGATTTACTAAACGTTCAAGAACCAGGTTTGGTCATACCATTATGAAACGCAAGTTGGCTTTTCGTGGCGTGGAATGCCTTAAGAAAATTAAAATTAACAGGTTTCATAGTATTACAAAACGTTTTCTTTATAAAAAGGCAAATGTATTTTAATATTGGCAAGTCTTCAATTTTTTGTTTTGACTGAAAAAAAAATTGTAATCACAGGTGACTTGAAATGAGCTTTTCAGCTAAATACAACGGTGAAGTTTCGTGGTTCCCAGCTGCAGCACTGCAATTAGAAGCCGACATATGTGCTTTGTGTCGTCACCCAACGTCGAGCCAGCCTCTCGGCTTTGTAGATTCTTCGTAGACTTTTTTCGCTTCTCAAAAGCCAAAGAATATTGCAATTGGTGCAAAAACTCAAATAGCAACCCTCGATACGTTGTTCGCTTCGGTTCGGTACAATACACGCTGCAACGTAGGCTACCTTCCGCAGGGGAGCCGTGACAGCTGACTCGGAAAGTATTGTTAAGACGCTCTTGACCAACCACATAGGGCAGCGAGGTTCGCTGGATGCAAACTTGCAGCGAACTGCTGCAAGTTTGTTTCGAAACAAAATTGGTTCACGTTTACTTATTCTATTTCATGCTCATATTCAGAATTCAAGGGACAGTAACGCTACAGAAGATCACCTCTCAATCTGCCTTTCTGAAACATACTTCGGCCTCCATTTAATGGTCCAGAGGGCGAGAGTCCAGAACTTCGCTCACTACGGTTACCAAATGGACACCAGCGTTGTCTGAGTTGGATACTAGAGTAATCACGCCAATCTCGTACAAACGTCTTTTTTTCTTTTTTTTTGTACATGAGCTATATTCCTTAATCTACGTTTCATGAGGGCATCATGCCAAGGTTGCTGCATCGAGAGTAAAGGTGACGATACGAGTGGGGACTGCTCAAATTTCTACATTTTTCTTTTTAAATTTACGATTTGCTCAGCAAGCAATACCGATTTGCATTCCCGGAATACGTTTATTCAAGCGTCTTGCCATAAAAATAATTAGCGCATTGTGTGTGTGTGTGTGTGTGTGTGTGTGTGTGTGTGTGTGTGTGTGTGTGTGTGTGTGTGTGTGTGTGTGTGTGCTGATGGCGGACGTGTTGCTCTATAAAATGTACCTTTCGGGGAAAATTTCACATAATTTAATTGAGTCAACAGACACATGCAAAAACAATTAAAAAAACGTAGGTTCGTGTCGGTCAAATTTATTTTCTGTATTCGTGCTAAAAGCGGATTTTTTTTCTACACACTTTTGCCACCGTTTTAGTACGGGGTCTTGGTTCCGCGAGTATTGAGGAACGACAAATCGATGCGTTAATAGGTGATTTCTAAATTATTAAGAGGCTTTGTGAAAACGGAGGCAATTTTGACTGGTCAAACTACAAGAAACATATCAAAGGTGAGGTGTCTGTCGACCGCAAAGTACCCAACGTGCGAGAGAAAATCACACTCCCGGTACTTGACACCATCGCAAAAACGAACCACGTATCGCCGCATCCTCAGTCTTCGTCCGAATGCAATATAGTGGTTGGCACCGGATGTCAAAGATTTACACGCTATCGTTATCTGATTCGAAAATTTATGAGCAATTTTCGGACATTTTAAACTTTTGAATCAGATAACTGGAAGTTTCGCAACTTCTTCATCCGGTCCCAGGCGCTAGCACCACGTTATGGACTGAGCGTTGGACGGTGCGTTGTTTATTTTGCAGGGAGCGAAACACGGTCCTTTTATCTCCGAAACTCCCGGCACAACGAACACTGCGCGTTGGCGTCCGTGCTCAAAACCAACACTTGAAACAACGAAATCACACTTCCCAATTTATGTTGCACTGCACAGACGTGGAGCGTGTCAAGCTCTATAGACACAATTCACTTTCACGCAAATATAAATATAGCCTTATGTAATACCCTGGAAGTCCATAAAATATAAATATATATATATATACGAGCGTCGTACTGGCGTGCGGTCGTGTAACACTACTGCGCGTTGCACGTTATATAAAGATCCCTGCAGGCTAGCAGTGGTACTGTACTAACTAATACCCGTGCCACATGAATAAATCGAATGCCATTTACAACGAATGACATTTGAACGATCGGCCAATCACGCGCGACACTTCAAGCGTAGCGCATTCCACGCGCGACAGATGGCTAGCCGATTCGCCGATCACACGAATATCATTCATTGTAAATGGCATTTGAGTTGCCCATGTGGCACAGGGTATAAAGCTCTCAACTACAGCTGAAACATCAGACGCCCATTATTATTCCTGTCAGACGGGAAAGTTAATGTCATTTTGATCGAATGTCATTTACCGCTCGGCGAATCAGCTCGTGATCCTGGTTCTGCCCGTGGCGCGTGCACGCGCCGCTTGGCGTATTAAACACGCGGATTGGCCGAGCTGTAATGTCATTTTGCTTAAATGTCATTTAACGTGCCCGTCTGACAGGGGTGTTAGGTTGCCTAACTTCCGACTTTGTAAACATACACACAACACTATTAAAGGAAAGGTATACTTCGTTCCCAATCCTTTCAGGATTATAGCTTCTAAAACACTTCTTAAAGACTCCCCGACTTCTTCGCTGTACTCTAGCTTACAGTTAGGGTTTCCTCAACTGCAATATCCTTGGGGGCGGGGGGGGGTTGATTTTGTCTACTAACTCTCCTATACCTAATTTAATTTTACTGCGGTGCCGGAAGTGGAGGTGGCCCTGGGGGTTGCAGATACTTTCGGCGAGTCGCGCTCTGCCAAACTATATGCTCCTTGTACAGAGTGAAACAAAGTCATTGATTTTCGAGTCCATTGGGGAAAAATACGTTTTACATGCGACACCCTAGTTTACTACGTAAATTCGGCTAGATGGAGCAACTTCTTTGTGAAAATGTTGAAATAACTCATCCTACTCCTAAAGTTACAAGAAAAAACAACGCAGAAAAAGGTTTCCAGAGACCGATCGATATGGAATCGAGTCTTTTTCTTGACGAAATAAAAAACAAAACAAAAAAGGTTACATAAAACTTATACGGTACACCTTTAAGTATTTTTGTACGTATGTAAAAGTGAGTTGTAGCATCAACACCATCATCTCTTTCATCATTATCACACTCATTTCATCGCGCTTTCTTATCGGCATCCGTTTTTTTTCTTCTTTCTTGAACCCCTGTACCAGAATTTCCTAGTTCAAACGTCCATCTTAATCTTTTCGCATTTCATTCATTAACTACAATCAATCGAAACACTAATTCACAAGCCACAAACTAGTATATTGGTAGCTGGCCACAAACGTATCGTAACTATTAACATTCGCATAATTCTTTTTCCGGCGTCATCTTACCGAAAATAGAGAATTTTCCTCCAAACATTCCCCGGTGCCTCTGCCAATTTCCAACCGGGCCACGGGGCACACCATCAAGAGGGTATCGCAGAAAAACAACAACATCAGTCGCTCCCGTGTCTCTCGCTTGACCGGGGACGGGAGATTACGCATTCATCCCGGTTTCCCTTCGCGCCACTGGTCGGGTCAATGACCCAAAATCCGCATCGTACGCGAGCCCTCAAGGCTCACCCCGGAATGTCCGCGGGGTTCGCGCGCAGAAATACGATCACTGCGGTTTATGAAACGAGGACACCCTCCGTTTTACCTCGGAGTGTATTGGGGCAGTATGCTCCGTTTTACCTTAGGATGGACCTCGAGCGGAGGCGACGGGCCACCAGAGCCAATTCGATGCCGTGTTAGTGTTAGGAAAGTGTCACACGACACTCTCTAGGATTTCTTTTACTGCCTCAGGCGGCTTCTGCCACTCTGATGGGAAATAAACGGTGAACGAGTGCCACTAGACTGGCGGTCGGTTTATCGAGCAGGTGGTAAACTTCTACCGCCTGCTGGATACAATAGGGAGTTTTAAGGAACCGTTTTTGCACATCCCATACTGTACGATGGGCCATCTGGTACGCACTGCGCATGCGCTACCACAGAAGACTCGCATATATGCGCAGTTCGTACCGGACGGCCCACTGTACCGTATGGGATGTGCAAACGACGGTTCTTTAAAATTATACGGTAACATTGTGTCGGCGCGCTGTCGCGCCGTCGCGTTACCTTTCTATTTGGACGCTCGTTAATGAAGCCAGGTTAGAAGGCGTGCGGCCCCGAATAAATGTTTCGTCTACAGCGGAGAAGGACCAATCACCAAGCAAGAATTGTAAACTTAATGCCATAAAACAATGTAAAATTTTTTTCTTTTAGTTTAAAAAACGAAATTTTACTTATACGATCGTTTTCCGGTTGTCTAAGAAACGTCGGAGCTTTCAGAATGTTCATGCAATTGCAAATGTCAGGACGTCGTATATCTCAATCGCTATGTGATGGCCCCTCGAGGCGTGTCTATAGAATTGCATAGACAGGGTTGACACCTCTATTACCCTCACTTTCAAATGTGTTTCTCTTTGTTTCATTTTGCCTCTGAAGCTTAAGGTGCGGGGTTCCAACCCTGGGAGGCACCCTCCATTCCACACCACCCGTTCTAATCTAGATGAGCAATCGGTGCTTTTATTAGGGTATAGTGAGTCACTGACAAGACGAGCACGGCATGGCGTCTCTTTCGAATGGGAGGCCTCCAGCACACCCTCGTTGCCTTCCGCCGTGCTTTGGTTGCGCGTGCAGCTGGAGGCTCACAACACGCCGAAGCGCCATCGAGATGCTCGCTCTGGAGGCGGAACAACTGAAACTCCTCCCTGCCGTTGTCATCCTGCGACTGACTATAGTTCACTGGCCTGATTTGCCATCTAGAGCAATGAACCCATATCGCTCAGTGTTGGGAGGTACCTTAAGTACATTGTACTTAAAGTACTAGTTCAAGTAGGTTTAGAAAACATATGTACTTTACTTGAAGTACAGTACATTCTCTGAGTACGTACTTGGACTTTACTTAGAGTATATTTTTCGGCTCTTTCCGGGGAAAGTACCACTCCCGATTTCAAAGTAATTTCCCCAAACTTAGTTTGTTTTTTAGTTTGTATCACAAAATGATGCTTTGTCAACAAATAAATGGCTTATAAGTTGACTGCGTAAAATAGTTCGTCAGCGAGAGTAAAGCAACTACATTGTGGCCACTTGACTTTGTCCAACATAGTCACCGCCATTTCCAAAAATAACTGATGCCCCCCCCCTCCCCGATTATCCCTGAAGCAATTCATATTAGCAAAAAAAAAAAAAAACAGTATATGGGCATCATGAAAGGGCATCGTGAAAGATTATGTTCAAAAGTACTTGCGCTTTTAACAAATACAAATGTACTTTGAAAGTACATCGCATTTATAATCCTTTACTTCAAGTACATTGCGCCTGGTGCACTTACTACTTTACTTGAAGTACAGAGCGCGACACTGTAAGCGCGAACAAGCAATGGTCGGTTTTTCCAGTTTTTCTACGGAAAGAGCCCATTTAGTTCTATAATCTAAGCGATAAAATTTCGTGTAAGGCATCTAGTACTGAGGTCTACCCACTATCCTTCCAATCAAAGCCAATCAGAGCTCGGCGTTGTTCTGACGTCACCGCAACTCCTGCAAAAGCAGCAGACAATCTTGCTCTGCGTATAGACCCTTCCAGCGCTCATCATCCGGGCGAAAAATGCGGAGTCACTCATCTTTGGACCCATGCGCAGCGTCTGATATTATGCACAAAAGTACTACCGCGAGTGCTCGGAAGGCTTTCCACAACCGAGCAGACAAAGATGGCGGCGCGCGCAGGAGGTGATTTTTGGAAAGGTTTATAGCAGAAGAAAGGTCAGCGAAAAAAGGCGGATCTGCGATGTGGTGGCGCCGGGCGTATCGGGGACAGTTTTAGTCCCACAAGAGAATTTTCGTTGGTATAAAATGGAGAAAACAAAAGAAACGCACCAAAATGTTTATTTTTCGAAAGAAGAGCGTCCCAAAATTATACGGTACCAAAACTTTCGTGCACAAAAATGCCCGCACCAAATCGTCCGGTATATCGTATACTGTCCGGCAACGAAACGTCTGGTTCCTGCAGTCGAACGACGAAACAAGAATTTCATCGCGTCGATGCGCGAACAAAAATAATTAAACAATATTTACGTATTTAAAACGTTATACTAATTATGTGGTTTCACTTCGCTTTGATCGTGTGCAAGCGCACGTTTGTTTTGAGTTGGCACATCGGCTTTACTTCGGGCGCTGCCAACGATTCAGTTAAGTATGCGCGCCTTTTTCGTTTTTTTTTCATGCGCCAACGTGCATTTGTAATAACCATCTCGTACGTTAACGTATATATTAGGCTTATTTTTATATTTCGCTTATTATCGTGGCACGTATATATTTTAGTTTACGTGACTGAGAATTGCTTCACACTATTAATATTAATATTTAGATTTTACTTTAGCAATTTCCGTACTTTCTGGTTCCAAAAATCGCTTGAGCGCCGAAAAAAAAAAGTCTTTCGCATTTTACCATAAATTGCATCCCCGGAAGTCTTTTTTAAACTGGTTCTTGTCTGCTTCAATTCTGAGCGGCACACTAAACATTATAATCACTCCACGGAAAACAAAATGCAGAATCAAGAGCTGTATACACCGCCAGTCTTTACACGTCTCACGGCGACATCCGGGGAGGGATCCTTTATAATTAATGATCTTAATTGATAGATCCATCGCTATAATAGTTTATGTTTTTTTACAGTGAGAGTGAGGATACCTACACTGCTCACGCCTCGTATTTTTTTATGCTGTTAGCAATTCTATACTCCGTTTCACTTTGACTCCGACCCCAGCCGGGCACTACGATCTGATAAAACCAGTCAAGCAAAGGCAAAAAAATTAATATTTACAGGCTCTACCGCAGAAATAATTTATGCATCGCCGAATGCTCATTTTCCGCCCAAAGGTATCATTAGCGGTCCGAACCAGGTGCCAAAGTTTGAAAAAGGAAACTTTATCTCGTTCAAAAGTTTTTCACGGCGAGAACTTTGGGTATCGCCGCCTGGTGGAATTGTTTCACAACCCAGAGTGAGGATACTTCAAATTCCTCTGCTGCTGCGAACGCGTGTCTATACAAAATGCCAGGCTTCTATATGCATTATGAAAATGAAAATATAACCGCGTGGGTAGCCCGTGCGCTACCAAGAGTAAGGAAAACAACAGAAGCGCCCATCACGAGCTTTCTCGCCGCGAATAGGTGATTTTCTGAAAATTTGAGCGGAAAAACCGGGTCCGTTTTCGCCCCCTTTTTCGAAAACCGGCGCTATTTAGCCCATGCATGTATTCAAGAGCTCCGTGGACTTGCCATTTTCCCCATTGAAAATATCAGAAAATTGTTTATAACTTTCGAATACGATTATACGGTTCGTACTGAAACTTCGGGATTTTTTTTCGGCAAAGAGAGTTTTGTATTTATTTTTGGGACACCCTGTACCATAGCCTTTTCTATACTCTAAAGCTTGGCAGTTCGACGACGGAGCCATAGCGTGCCCGGTCGCAGATGTGGAGCGCGAGGATCTGGTAGCACAGAGCACGAAAGAGCCATTTCTCCGAGAACCTGGACGTCAGCGCACAGCTTTTGCAGCGGCGAGGATCCGAAACAGACTTGTTCGCTCGGGAGAAGTGTGTTTCGGCGTCTCGCCGCAGCGGGGAGCCAGTCACGTGGCTCTGCTCTTATCCGTTGTCTGCCGCTCCACCTTTTTCATTCTGGCAGCCGCTTCTCGTGGCGATCTGCCAAACCTGTACTTTCTCGCAATGCACTTGCGAGAACCAATCGTTCCGATCTACGGAGAGAGCTCGGCGAACGGTGATGAGCCAGCGCTGTAACACTGATCATGTCCTAAGCAGGTGCAGCGCAGACTGTATTTTTTTATTTAATTTTTAGCGTGTAACCATATTCTTAGCCTCGTCATTCTGTCGAGTAATTCGCCGCAGAAATTGATTGTCTCAGGTGCATTGCGCGAAAAATGCAAAGCTTGTTTCTGAGGGTGTGCGCTCGAAGGCGCACCATTTGACATCACATACGCTCTAAAAAGAGGCCTGTGAGTTCACTTTCCCGCAGTATAAGAAGACAGTCAATCACGGCGAACAATATAAGTATCCCAGAAAATGACGAGGCTCAAAATAACATATAAATAATAATAATAAAAAAAGCAACGGGCACAGGTAAAATGAGCGAGTGAATTCGTCATGTTCACATCGCTTTTTTCATTATTTTTCGGTCCAATCGTATTTCAAGCTTCTTCATTCGCCAGAAGTCTTTGATTGTTCGACGCGACTGGCTAACTGTCTTCGTGTTTGTAAATAAAAATAAACTCGCAGACATTTTTTTAGAGTGTACTGTGCCATTAATGAAACAACATAACGTCCCGAATCTCACGGTACCAATGTATACATATATATATATATATATATATATATATTTATTTATTTCTAATGAAAGTAATTAACGACATTTGGGATGATTATAGCGTACCTGTCGCCTAATTGCAAAACATTTAATGTAAAAAAAAAAAAAGCGCGGCCATAGCCGTACGTCAAGCCGTCTCCAAACATCCTCAAGTAAAAAAAAAATAAAAGAAACAAAAGATAGTTATTTTGGTAAACAAAAATTGCTTCGTCCAGAAACTTCGAGTGACAAAATAAACGCGGGGTAGGTAGAGAGTTAGCGGCCATATTTCTCACGGCGAGAAACAAAGGAAGGAAAAAGAAAGCAATCTTCCCGAAACACCTCGGCACAGAACGTATACACGACGAGCGGGATTTCCCCTCGCTCACTGGGACGGAGGGTTGCGACTCGGGAGTCAACCGCCTACACCGGATCGCCGGCCGCTGATTGGCCGGAGCGGCTCGCGATGACGTCACAGGGTGGCGTCGCGGACTCTTTAACTAGGGCCCGAACCCGGGAGCCGCGAGCCGAACGACGTTGGACCGCGCGAGGAACCGACGCCTGCGAGGAACCCTTGGAATTGCAGCGGCATTGGCGCTTGCAGCCCGAGCAACAGGTTCAAGAAGACCGTCGGCGACCGCATCCACTGTCGCCCGTTGACGCCGTCGTTGCAGCTTGTTCGTCCTCATAGTCTCTGGTGAGTAGCGCAATTTAAGTTTCCAAGATCTTGTAGTTCTTTGTGCGCGGAACGGAAGCTACGGTTACGGTAAACGCGTCAAGTGGTAAGACACCTGAACTCTTGCTTGAAACTCTATATTTCTTTTCTCTACTCTCAAGTACGCGAAGACGAAGAACCAAATTCTAAAAAATATTACTTACAATTTTAGAGGAAGAAAAATAAATTCCTGAATTCGTGTATACGAAGACGAAATCGCGTTGGTTGGGCGAGCCGAACTGCAGTTCTCTTTGATAACGTTCTTCATATGTACTAATTTATTTATTTATTGAATTAATTCATGTAGGGATATTTTATTATCTTCGTTGAAAACTGGTATTTGACCACTATATTCGTACCCACCAGAACGATTATATTTTTCTGACATTTTTTTTCATTGGCGTTTTCTTTTTAAATTTAGGATTGTAAGTATATTTAGTACGCCGATTTAAAGAAGTATCTGGAGAGGATTGTACGATAGCTCCCTCGAAACTTTAAGCACATTTTTGAAATTAAAGGAAGACGAAAACAATCATGATTTGGGCTGCTACAGTTCAAGTTTTAATAATGGTAACTTTGTCGTCGCACAATAATTTAATTTATATTTGACGCGCTGTACGCTTAGAATTTCACGGGTGTACCAAGTTCACTTAAAACGCTATAGATGGCAACTTGAACAACAAAATTGCTAGAAAAAAAGTTTTCGTGTATGCCTAGACTGAAAAAAATATACGTCGAGAGAAGAGGAGAAAGAATGCAATACTTATTATGATAACTGTAAAATTCCTAACAATAATCTCGCGAAGCTCAATAACAAATCAGATCAGGGGTGAACTTTTGTGGCCAGATCGAAGTGCGGATATGGTGCCGAAAACACACAAATTACGTCCTACACAAAAAAAGAGTGCTATTTCAGTAGGCCACAAGAAAACAGAGGCAAATAGAATTGTAAGTAGCGAAATTATGCAGGCAGCTAGTTAGAAAACATCATAATCTGCTCCCTGGAGACAAGGAGGAAATAATATAACGCAGTCTTGCCTTTTATTTTATTTCTCCGTATCTCGGGGATTTAGAAGCTGCGCGTTTCTCGTGTCTCTGACTACAAAATGCGTGATGTATCTGCGCATTTTGCGCCTGTCTCTGGCTGTAATAAACTCGCTCTGTAAAGGAGTGTACTAGTATATGAGCTGAATATTCCATTCCATTTTTAAGCTGTAATTCAAGTTTACGAAAAAAAAATGTATCAGCACTTTTATTGCTTGTGAGCTTTCAAACTGTCACTCAATAAATTGCAGCCAAAGTTTCGTTCGAGAAACTTTTGCCTTAAGGATTGAGGCGTTCGGGACAGACTGGTAATATTACTCTAATAATATAACTTAGTATAGTAATTAATATATAACTTAGTATAGTAATTAATACAGTAATATAACTTTACTATTAATATTACTTTTTTTTTAAACACGTACCACAGAAAAGTGCAAATATATTTCGTAAGAAACGGATGCCCCGAACAATTCGTGCCATAAATAAGACAAGTAAGGTAAAATGGAATGGCTTCGTCTATTCTTCACTCGCGATATTAACCGTGTAACTTTATCCTCAAGTCAAGTATGGGAATAGGATGCTCCGATTCTGCGGATCCAAGGATGCAGCGCAACGCATCCTTGAGTAGCGCATTCATTGGGACGGTCCGTTCGCGCTATGAAGGATTGAGGAAACGGGGTAGGTCACTCACCCGGAATATATGCGGGAAGCTAGGAAAATTAGGACGGCAAAGTCGAAAACCACGGGGAATGCGTAATAAATATGTACGAGAAAGTCACGGTGCATTTCCAAGTTATGCAACATACTTCACCGCAAGGACGACTATAGCCTCGTATCACACCAGATTATAGTTCCAGCATTCCGGGTAGAAGATGGGTGGAAAAAGATATTATTATGCAACATACGGCTAAATATCCTAAACAAAGCGGCTCTTAATCAACCAGGCTCCTTTCCCCGTTGCGTAGGCATAAATTCCTCGTTTGCTCTTAAACCCACATTGACGCACAGTGCTACTTGCGCTGTTCTTAGTGGGTAATGAGTATTTTTCTTTTTCGTAGCAAGGTTCGTTTGCTCATCTGGAGAAGAAGCGTCATCAATCTTGTCGAATTCCTCGGTCGGTCAAAGATCAACGGGCTGCCAATGCGCAAAAAGCTGACAAAAAAAAAGAAATAGAAAAGAAAAGTGATATTTTTGTTTAATGGGAGGCACTCGTTTTAAAGTTACAGATCTGAATTTTCTGTCAAGTGAATAATGGTATCGTTTCCTCGTCAGTCCGAAAGTACACTCTAAGAAATGCCCGCGCGTCTACTTACCCCAAAAACACTCAGAAGAGTCAATCTCTGCGACCTACGAAATCAGCTCAGCGAATGATGAGGCGGAACGTCTGTGAAGACCTCGAAATTAAGTCTGCGCTGTGGCATTACGCAATGCAAGCATGACGCTTTGCATTGCCTAATGCCACAGCGCAGACTTCATTTCTAGGTCTAACCTTACCATTCGCTGAGCTTATTTTGTAGATCGCAGAGATTAGCCTCTTTAAGTGTTTTGCGGGTAAGTAGACGCGAGGCATTTCTTGCAGTGTACCCTGTACCCGTGGTAAAAATATATCTACATACAGCATAAGAAACACCGGGCGTGACGGAGTCCCCTGCATCTCATTATCGCCCCCGCAGCCAATCAAATTGCGGCATTAGCCGATACAGACGGCTGAAGTACCAATCACGAAGCCAGACGTGCGAATTAACATAACAAGCCAAGTTCCTCGTTTCTTGGGCTGTCTGCAACTATAAAATCCTTGCACCACAGCTGTAACCAGCTTTCACTGCATAAGGTGATATTTGATTTAAAGCTTGTGTCAAAATTTCGCGTAAATATTTATCAAAAAAAGAAAAAAAAAAAACGCATTTTTATTGAAGGCAAATAAACAAAAGAGTCGAGTTATGATCGTGCTTGTTTTTAAATAAATTTTCGTTTAGAACCAGGAAAAATGTTCATCTAAAATGTTGCTACAACTCTGATAAATACTTTTTCGACGCAAATACTCTTCGACGTGGAAACGTCGAAATATATACTCGATAAAAAGCCAACCCCAATTTGAGCTTTCATCGAAGGTCTCCAGATTGATATTTCGGTGGCACAAGCTTCTCAAAAATTTTAAAGTTTCTGTGTGCACGTGACAACTGGTTAGCAGTTCATATTTTCGCGTTTCGCACGATTGCAAATTAAATTCGCTATTGCCCCTGAAAAACAAAATGGACAAATTTTTATTTCTAGTTTCATATTTATATTTATTAAATACATTTGTACATCACCTCACACGCGCAACGTCCTTTGTTTCTCTGTTTCTTAACATAGAGTTTATGATTGTGTTCTTTCAAGATAATATGGGAAAATCGTCCCCAAATTAATAAAAAAATATAAAATTACTTTTTTTATTTACAATATCGTTTCTGGTATTGTAATTCAAAACAAAAATTTCTTTGGAAGCAGCTCGTGACTTTTTTATTAAATGTTTATAGCAAAGTGTTTTATTTTATGAATTATAATAATAAATTACATTGTAAGGAAAAAAAAAACTCTGGACAGATTGCCCGGTTTGAAGGAATACATGGCATGGCAACATGGGCTTTTTGTCCTTTTTTCTGCTTATTTTTGCGTAAAGTACGTTTTGTACAAATCCTCGCAAAAGCTTACAATTTACAAATAGACACTTACGTCTGAAAACGGTAGGTGTGTACAGTATTCCTTAAGATAAAACTCAAACCAATAAAGACACCCGAGGCAAAAAAAAATTAAATGATGACAATACACAAAAAGCCTATCGTAACAACTGGAAGATCCACTCTGTAAAAACTTGCTCCTCGCGGCATTTATTTCGTGTGGTAGGCGACGATGATTGCGTGACGGGCTATAACCCACCATCTTTAAGGGTGCCATAAAAAGCAATAACTTTTGAATTGCCCGCATAAAACAAACTTTCATCGCTCGTGAGTGCGATGGTTCCAGCCCGAGTGTTATTGCCAAAGTTGCTTCTGCGAACCCGAGTGAAGATAAAAATAAAAAAAAAAATAAGGAGGCGCCGTACGTGTATCCGAAGCAGAAATGTACCACGGACGTCTCTAATTTAATCGCAATGTTTTTGTATCTCTGTTGAGCTATATCATAAAAAAAAAAGACAGCTCAAAGGGTCCCAGAAATTCCCCTCATCTGCGGCTCAAATATTGCGCAGTTGCAGCTTGGGTATAGCCTGTTGCTCACCCTAAGTATTCCAGCGCTCCTCCTCTTTCAAAGTTGATAATATGTAGAAACCAATAATGCCTGTGATCTGCGAAGGCTTACCAGGAAAAAACGACGGCCAGATGCCATTTTTGCGTAATTATGCTACTAGCTTTGGGCTGTACACTACGCTCGGCGTGAAAACAGGATCAACGAGTTTTTTTCACTCTGTTATTATTCAAGTTTTCTACATTCATCGCAATAATTGGCTCCGGTGTGTTTCTGCGGGGAAGGAAATGCGTGGGACTGTATGGAAGTTTGACGTGTCCTTCAACGTGTGGGCAGTTGGTGAGAAAACAGCTTGTACAATGGATGACCGCAAAAGAGACGCGCACAAAGATACTAAGTTGTGCAGAAATTAAGTAACATCAGAAAACAAATATTGTTGCCAAAAACAACAACAAAAATAATTCAAATATGCAGGTTAAAAGAGTTTTGAAAAAACACACAACAACAACGCAGTTTTGATAGAAATTGTGCATAGCCCTATGGTATTGTTTTTAAGGTGATTTAAGAGCCAAGGAACTAAATGTTGAAGCATTTACTGCCCATAGCTAGATTTGCACGTGCGAACCATCCGATATTCGTTATCGCGGTAAGGTAAAACAAATTGTTCAGTTTATCCCTCCTCAAATCCCTAATCCTACACCACGGCTTTAGCCATCCCTTCCCATGTGGTCCAATAAATATACAATTCAGTCTAAAAGATGCTAAGTTGGTTAAATTCAACTAAATTTTTTCTGTTCTGAAGTGAAAAATGTGTTCCCATATTCTGGGACTGGCAACTTCAAACTTCAAGGAATGAATAAGATGTATGATATATAAACTGCAATTACTAAATCTGTACTTAAGATTTTTTCTTGTTCACGAAACGTTTCTTTGCTTCTCAAGATGCGGCTGCGGTCATGCTTGAAACATGTTTCGGCTTTTTTGCTATTCCTTTGAACATAAATGATTTTTCATTGGGGTCGTTTTTTTTTGTTTGTTTGATAAACGCAGAAGCACACATACTGCTCCGTCGATCACAGAATTCAGGAAGTACGACAAAGATGCATTTGGTTTGCTTCAGCTCAATTTTATTCAATTTGTTCTCACTCCGAAACCGCACCGGCGGCATCTTGGACCGCCAACGAGCCTACTTCCCGAGCGCCGGCTCGTCTTAACTTTGAATAAAACCGGTATGGATAAAACTGGAGTACGATCTGATGCTCCTTTAGGGCGCCTACTACACTGGCATACAGTGTTGACCACAACGCAGGAAAATTTGAAAGCCGAAAAACACGACCTCAGCGCCTAGAAACACATAACGTAGCGAAGGTTTTCAGCATAGATTCTGGTGAAATTTTCAATCAAAATTATGTTACGTGACTTAGCTCCATAGTATATACCTTGTAAATAAAATACCCACCAAGGACTAATCAATCTCCTACCTTATGGAGCTCCACATCAATCCGTTACCGAAAGTCGCTTTTGGGTCTCTTGGTAATTTGCAGCAGGTATATACATTAAGTGGCCTAGTTAGAGATTATAGTGGTGACGCGCTGTTCTGATGACATCACACTTGAACGTGGGATCATTACTGAGTTGTCAAGTCACGAGAGCCAGAGACGTATGTCTATGGAATTCTTCCGAGCATTCGTTTACGCTGTTACGACAGCCAGCTTCAGCGGGGATGTCACTAATACACTCCTCAGATGTTCTAATAATACTAAGGATACCATAATGAAGAAACGATATCTTGGCTCTACGTTTAATGATAGTGGGAGAGTGGAAAGCTCACCAATGACGCCAGGAAAACTCTGCTTTATTAGCAGATCGCGTTGTGATACAGCCGCTTCCGGCCTTTAATGGACGAAGCCTTTCGTGTGGTTGTTATGTAACCAAACAGTGGTCTTTTAAAATAAAAATAGGTTTTCGACGGGGATAACTTAGTGAAAGAGTAAGACTAGAACACGAGACACGAAAGCGAGGCGGAAGAGCGTTACGACTGAGAAATCGTTATACATATATTGTGCAGATATATGCCACACGCAGTGGTGCTGGATATAAATCTCGGTATATAAACAATTGCACCAAGATTTACCGAACCAAAATTGTATTTTACGTATAACGATTTTGTCAGTTGTGACCAATCCATTGCCACAAATGTTTTCCAAGGACAATAATAATACATGGAAACACACAATCATATTTTATAAAGAATGACGAAGTAAATAAAATTATGTTAAAAGTTTTAAAACCAAGAACCGGTAATCAGGCAAAACTTGGGACTTCATTTGATGAGCGACATGTCTTCGCCCTCAAAGCGTGGGGGTTCTTAACGACACGACTATAGCCAGTAATACAAAAAAGAAGAAATAACGTAATGAGCTAATTTAGTTGAAATCCTATGGCTGTGATGCACCGTTAGTCTGCATTATTTTAAGTCTCATTACTTCAACCACAATGTAGTCATTACGTCCACCACTTAATGTGAGTGCAGACGCCTACATTTAAGTTAGAATAAAAAAAGAGAAGAAGCAGGACACCCTCTATATAACACAAAGCGTTTTCCAATTTCTGGTGAACACAAAGCTCGAGTTTGAATGTGTCCCACGTTTTTGTTATTTCGTCCGTGTTCTAGTTTGCACTTTTTTAACCTTTTAGATGAAATGAACCGACTACACCCAACCAAAGTTTTATTTAAGACATAAACTACAAATTTCTGTGTAACGCATAAAGCGATCTCAAACTTAAGAATTAGCCGGGGACTCGGAATTAAATAAAGGAGATACATTACGGTGTATTACGCGTATGTAACTAAAAGAGGATTTTCATGCCTAAACGAAAGATGGGAAAGGGGGGGGCAGGGTGAAAAGAAGAAGAAGAAAGGGCAGAAAGGAAGACAAAGAAGTTAACCTGGGGTATTTTGTCCCGGTTTGCTACTTTGTTTTGGGGGATAGGGGTGAGAGGATCAAAAGAGAGAAGTAAGAATAAAATACACGTTCTAAATTAGGTTATTCGCCACTCGCATAAAAGTTTAGCTAAAAACAATTTTAGCTGTAATCTCACGTCTTGGGAGAGTGCAATGCATCTGCATGCTAATTCACCGCGTGCACAAAGATACTGCACCAGCTTACTAAAGCGGCTTATCTGCCTTAAAAAAGACAAAACGCGCTTATGTTATACATAAAGAAACCGCATTGCTCAAAAAGGGCCTAAGTTATGAAAACGCGTTGAGTTAGATGAAGCAGTAGCAAGTGTCCAGCCTAAGCTAAACGAATTGTAGAGTGCTTTAAACGCTTGCTCAGCTGTCTTCGAAATTCTGCGCT
Organism: Ixodes ricinus; assembly: GCA_037355805.1. Classification (NCBI taxonomy): domain Eukaryota; kingdom Metazoa; phylum Arthropoda; class Arachnida; order Ixodida; family Ixodidae; genus Ixodes; species Ixodes ricinus. The sequence goes on from JAZHYW010027895.1 coordinate 27,360, forward strand.
CCCACGTGAGATTTCAGATGCTGACGCCGGTAAATTGTAAATTTTACATTTATCTTGTTCTAACCTAATTTAAAAATTCACGGGCAGCGCTTCTTGCCTCGTTGAACGCTCTTTGCATATTTATTTTTTTACGTCCAGCTGATTGTTAGCGCAAGATTCTGGCAAACACAATGTTCTCTTGATCTGGCTTCGAGGTTGTGAAAAATAGGTGCCACGTCGAAAGCATATTTTTATTTTATCTAAAGGTTAGGAGAAGAATTTACCTATAGTATCTTTATACGTATATTGTCTTGAGTTCGCGTGTATAATTTGACGTCGCATTTAGCAGATCTCCATGAAAACTCTAATGGCCGAAGCGCCTGAAAGCTGGCTTCGCCTTGGAAGCCCTCTTTGCGTGGGGAAGCTTTGCGCTATATCTGAAGAGCGCTTGTTTCTTGGTGATTTGTGTTCTCCCGAGGATGACTGACACAGCCAATAATAATAATAATAATAATAATAATGTTTATTTCACATTGAAAATACAAAATAAAGTGCTGGCCCACGAAAGCATAATGTGCTTGTGTGTGGGACCAGGCAACCAAGTGAAATGCACACTTGAATAACAATGCATAAAAAGAAAAAATAAGGATTAAAAGCACGCACACACACCGCGGCACGGGGAAAAAAAAAAACAACAAAACAACAACGCCAACACTGATTTATGCAGTCCAAATATCACAAACACCATATAGAGCATGAAAAACAGACTTCACACATAGAATCAAATGTACCAACGCAACTCAGCACTTCATAACATATGAAAAAAAGAAACTCTAACGCAGTTAACCTACGGTACCTTTGATACAGAGTTATGACACCATTTCTTTAGTTCTCTCTTGAGTACTCTGGTGGAGGTTAGATTCATCAGGGACTCTGGAAGGGTATTAAATAAAGAGGGAATGTAATAATTTCGATGCTTCTTTCCATATAGTGTGTATATTCTTGGAATTACGTACCTCTCAGTACGTCTTAGGTCTCTACTTTTGTTTACGGGAGTTTTGTAGGCATTTATAAAATAATTATTTTTAATTGCAACAAACGTAAAAAAGTCCTTAAAAAATAAAATTCCTAACTCTTTAGCTTTATCATCCGTTTCCAATAATTGATATGATGTTCCATATGATATGTTGTTCACCATGTGTTTTATTATCCTATCAATCACTCTTACTTTGTACTGTGAACAGTGACCGTACAGAGTGATGCCGTAGCGCAACGCGGATTCCGCTAAAGCTTTAAACACCAGTAATCTTATCTTCAAGCTGCAAACACTTTTTATTTTATATAAATGTGCAGATATGGTTCGCAGTTTTTTTGCTACAAATTCAACCTGGGCATTCCATTGCATGTGTTCATCCATATAAATACCTAAATATTTAACAGAGCTATCGTATGGTAGGGGTTTACAGCAACAATTTGAACAATGTGTGGAATGAAGAAAAATATTTGGTGACATTGAAATACGTTTGTGCGGATTTCGAAAACAGATAAGTTTTGTTTTTGCAACATTCACTGAAATAAAATTAGCAGCGAACCATCCAGCTAGCTTATCAATGTCTCGCTGAAAAACTGAAACGGCATCATCATATTTCTCATGTGGTAGCACTAAGACCGTGTCATCCGCATACTGAAAAATCTTCGACTGTAATGGCAGAAATCCTAACTCATTTGTATAAATGTTAAATAACATAGGCCCTAAAGTGCTGCCCTGTGGTACCCCGAATTGGACTCGCTCCGGGCTACTAAAATTATTCATAATTTTAACCATTTGAAATCTGTCCTTAAAATAATTCTGAAAAAACTGATAGAACGGACCTCTGAACCCCATATTATACAATTTATTAAGCAGTAACGAGTGATCGATGGTGTCAAACGCCTTTGATAAGTCTAAAAAAAGGGCGAGGGCTATATTATTTTTGTCAAGTGCCTCGTGAATGCAGTCCGCGAAATCTTCTAGGAGAGTAATGGTACTCATCTGCCTTCGAAAGCCGTATTGTACAGTGCTTAACAATGAGAATGTGTCGCAGAAATTACTCATAGATGTTTCAACCCATTTTTCGATTACGTGAGCCATGATTGGTAGTATGGATATAGGCCTGTAACTCCCGAACTCTTGCTGCTTTCCTTTTTTATATAAGGGCCTTATCACTGACACTTTTAAGCCATTTGGAATATTGCCGGAATGTAGTGTGTCATTGACTATTTTAAGCAGAATGTTTTTTACTTTGTCGAAGTTGTAGCGGATGTCCCTAACTCTGATTCTGTCGATTCCGGGCGATTTAGTTAGAGACATTGTGTGTATAATCCTTGAAAGATCAGTTTCTGTCATATCTGGAAGATAAGCTGAATTTGCGGAGCTTATCTGGGAAGTGGCGTCATTTAGGCTGGTTGTAGGTATCTTACTTCTTTGCACTTTTACTTCTTCAATGAAGCTTTTGTTGAATGATTCTGATAATGCCTTGTATGAACTGGTCCCGTGAAAATGTTTTTGAATCGTGTCGTCGATACTATTTGTACTCTTCTTACCAATTAACTGATTAACCAGGTTCCAAGTTTTTTTCGGGTTTCTAGTCGACGTTTTAAACTGGTTTTCATAATGATTTCGTTTTGCTAAACGTATTTTTGCTGTGACCTTGTTACGTATTTCACGGAATTCTTTTTAAGTAGGATATCTCCGGGATTTTGCTTACATCTTTTCCAAAGTTTGTCCTTCTGATGGCACAATTCTATAATGTCCGAATTTATCCAAATATTTTCGGGCCTTCTTTTCTTCAGCTTTACGTTCCTGGTAGAATTTGAATAGATATCCCGAAACACGTCAACCAGTTTATCGTAGGCTGTCAGATGATCAAGGTGTAACAAAGAATTCCAGTCATACCTCTGTATTAAATTATCAATCTTTTTGCTATCTAGAACTGTTTTGTATTCACTTTCTTTACTGTTACCAAACATGTTCTCCCCTAGGACCGACAGAACGGTTACGTAATGATCTGCAACCTTTTGTTTAACTACTCCTGATAACGTATGTAAGTTGCTGATTCTAGTAATTATATGGTCAATACATGACTTCGTAATTTTATTACCATAATACTCTTCCCGCGTATAATCTTGAATAACATTTTCGAGACCAAAAGATGAAAGGGTGTCAAGATAGCACAATACTCCATGTTTGGTTTCATTTGAAACATCAATATTAAAGTCGCCTGCAAGAACTAAATATTTGTTGTTATCGAATTTTGGGAGCAGTTTTGCCAATTCTTCACAAAAAGTGTTTATATTTGAACTGGGTGGTCTATAAACTGCACATACTATGTACGATGAGTCAGCATTATGCACAGTTGCCACGCAAATTTCTGCGTTTTGCAGTTCAACGTGTATTCTTTCGGACAACCATTTATCATTTATGTATAATATGATTCCTCCACCCCTCCTGCCTTCTCTGCATATATTGTATGAATGAAAGCCGGGTAGACTAAAAGATGCGCAAGATGCTTCGTCTGCGTTCACTTCAGTTAATATCAGTATATCTAAAAGATGAAGTCGGCCAGACAACAGCACCGTTAATTGATCGAAGTGCTTACAGATACTTCTTATATTTACATGCAATAAACTCAGCTTTATATTGATGTAGCCTCCCTCCGCCATTGACTTTTTTATATAAGTGTCCCACTCATGGAATGATTCGAAAGAAGACTCCATGATTAGCCAATTTTTGTGAGATCTCTTTCACTGTCAATCTGGATTGCGACCGCGCCCTCCTTCTGTCTTACAAATATCTTTCCATTCCTTACCCATGTAAACTTCCATGCTTTCTCCTTGGCGCATGTTTTAGTTGTCCACAACAAATTCTTTAGTGCACGGGTTAAGTTTTCGTTAATATAAATGTTCTCGCTCCGAAGAGTAGCCCGCTTCCTTGCCCAAAGGTCTCTTATGCGTCTCTCGGTGAATCTAACCAGGATAGGTGCTGGCCTACCTTCCTTCGCCTTTAGCCTATGGGCAGCTTCAATGTCTTTGGTTGTGAGTTGTGGCACGTCTAGCTTAGCTGCAATGTTGTTAATGACTTCCAACAGGTTTTCATTGGGCTGTTGATTTACGCCGTGAAGTTCAATGTTCTGCCGTCTGGAATACTGTTCCGCATTGTCGACGGCCTTTTTTAGTTCCCGGATTTCCTCGTCCCTTTGAGTTATTTTTTCTTCGAGTTTATGAACTTTCTGCTCTAGCTCTTTGATTGTTTTGTCTTGGCTGTCTAGTCGAGCAATTAGTTCTTCGTGCCTCGCTGACTGAGCATTCATGGATTCCTCAATGGCTTCGATGGTTTTCCCTTGGTGTTCGAGCTTGGACAGCAACTCATCTCCTTTCCCAGTCTGGGACTCAAGAGATTTTTCGATTGCGTCCATCCTAATGAGAAGGGCAGTCAGTTTGCGATTGATGGATTCGTTTTGCTGCAGTACTTTGTCAAGGCTCCCCTCTTGAGAGTCCCGCCCCGACGCCCCCCTGATTCCTCAGGAGGCGCAGACTGGCGCTCTGCATGCAGTTTGCACGTGCCGCACCGCCACAGGGAAATGCTCTCAGGGGTCATTGTTTTCAGTGCATTTTTTGTTATTCCAGAGCATTTCCCCGTGTGGTAATGGTTTGTACATTCCGAACACTTTAAGCACACAGCGTCAGGTGCGACCGGTTTCATGCATGACAAGCAGTCGCCTCTCTCGTCCATTTTAACGAAACACGTACTGAGAAGTAGGCAGACCAGCGAAATGCGAACCCGCACACCCACAACAAAAAGAAGTGAGTGATAGCCAGGCTTACCTACGAAACCAAGATGCCTTAGTATCGGTGGCCATGCATTTCGCTGGTCTGCGGCGTGCTGTTCCGCGACAGGGGCTTAAGTAGCCGACAGACGCCGACGATAGCCCGTTCCGATGCGCGCTGACCGTAATCAGCGCGTGCAGACGCCCACCGATGACGTAGCAGGGAAGCGAAGCTTTCGTCCACCGATGAAGGGGCGGCGATGCGACGCTTGTTGATCGGAACCGTGCTCTCGATGCGTCCAGACCACCTCAGCCCCGTGTCGTCGCGCAGGCAGATGTTAGCCTACGAAACCAAGATGCCTTAGTATCGGTGGCCATGCATTTCGCTGGTCTGCGGCGTGCTGTTCCGCGACAGGGGCTTAAGTAGCCGACAGACGCCGACGATAGCCCGTTCCGATGCGCGCTGACCGTAATCAGCGCGTGCAGACGCCCACCGATGACGTAGCAGGGAAGCGAAGCTTTCGTCCACCGATGAAGGGGCGGCGATGCGACGCTTGTTGATCGGAACCGTGCTCTCGATGCGTCCAGACCACCTCAGCCCCGTGTCGTCGCGCAGGCAGATGTTAGCCTACGAAACCAAGATGCCTTAGTATCGGTGGCCATGCATTTCGCTGGTCTGCGGCGTGCTGTTCCGCGACAGGGGCTTAAGTAGCCGACAGACGCCGACGATAGCCCGTTCCGATGCGCGCTGACCGTAATCAGCGCGTGCAGACGCCCACCGATGACGTAGCAGGGAAGCGAAGCTTTCGTCCACCGATGAAGGGGCGGCGATGCGACGCTTGTTGATCGGAACCGTGCTCTCGATGCGTCCAGACCACCTCAGCCCCGTGTCGTCGCGCAGGCAGATGTTAGCCTACGAAACCAAGATGCCTTAGTATCGGTGGCCATGCATTTCGCTGGTCTGC
>JAZHYW010027896.1:0-76217 GCA_037355805.1 Ixodes ricinus
TCATTCCAGTCCATGCAAACAAAAGAAAGTTAAAAAGGATACACGCTGGCGGATATCAAACCCCAGCCAGTGGCGTGGAATCTCGCCACTGCACGTGATCTCAACTATTCGCACGTGGCAGTATCACCGGTGTATTGTGCGTTCGGAACTTGAAGGGAAACTGAAGCGTGGTTTTTGTATTTGAGGAAACGCGCCTGAATCATCTTTATTTGGCCTCCAGGGTCACGAGCCACGAGATTATCGCTTCAATTTCGTGCACGGAGGCTGCGAAAAATATTTTTCAAAGTACCGCGGAAGCCCCCCTTCCCAGAGCGTGACGTCACGCTCCGGGTTGAGACTTGAGCCCCTGCCCGTTTCGACCTGGATGAGCATCGTCCCGGCGTGCGGTCGTGTATCACTACTGCGTGGTGCGCACGTTAAAGACCTGGTACTGGCAGGTTGCACCGCACTGGCTAGCTGTGCTCACCTACAGCGAGTGACTCGTCGCAACGCTGAAAATGGCCTGACCAACTACATGCTGTATGAAAATATCCACATAACCCCACCATCGGAGCGCGACGTCATATTAGGAGGGTTCGAGATCTCCGCTCTCACGCATCCTCAGCGCCTATCAAAGCTATGCGCACTCAATACTCTTGCTATGTTGTCAAAATGTCAGAAAAAGACGTCGCGGCACATGTCGGCGCGGATTTCCCAAAAAATTATGGCCGGTTCCATTTCCGGATTCGCGCGTATGGCTTGTGATTTTCTCACTTACCCGAAATGACGAACATGCGCATGCTGGGGCTGAGGAGACTCGCACGCTGGGCTGGAGGACTTGTAAATATTGGAGATAGTCGTATGAGGCGATTGCAAGCGTGAGCGACTTGCCGTCGCCATGTCTCCTGCCTCGCGCTGGAAAGCATTTGCAATTACTCAGCTTGCACTAAGCTATGTTCATGTGCCCGCTACGCGATGAAGCTTGCACGCATCGGGGCAGCATCCAGTCAGGGCCATGCTTGCAACTGTGCATGCACGATTTTCACTGTTCACAAAAATAACAGTCCGACAGGTGCGAAATCGTGCAGTTCAGCCAGCGCTCGCTCGCAATTAAAGCCAGCCAGAAAGTGGCGTGCAGCAGCGCACAAACACGGCGGCAATGAACGCGCCTAAATGCGCCTTTGCGGAAGACGTATTGGACAGGAGATCGAGACTATAGGGGGCGCTTTATCAGGGCATGTTGTGCGTGTGTATGAAGGCGGCCGCTGTTGCTGCGTGCGTATGAGAGGCAGCACGTTGCGCAGTGTGTATGCTATCACGCCGCGCGTGTGCAAGCGTAGACGCACTCGCCATGCTGTTGCTGGTACTCGATCTGCATCTATCACAGGGTGAAGAAAACCATTGTGGCGTCAGCCGAAGACTACCAACGTGGTTGCCCGATAGGGCCTCAAAAATGGCGCCAAAGCTTTGCCGGCCAGAGCGCCAGACGCTCGCTCCTAGCGAGACCGAAGCGGCATGCATACTGGGGACTAAAATGGCGGAGATGTCACTACCCTATAGGCGTGGCGCCTGCGTATGAAGGCTTCCTACTTGTTGGTGTTTCCCAACCGCAGCCTAACAAGGAAATTGAAGCTTCGCCTGGCCCGGTTCGGGACGCCAGAGCTTCGCTCTGGCCGGTGCTTCGGTCGCACGCGGAGCAGCCTTCAAATGGTCACCTTCGATTGTTTGGATCAAAAAACAAACAAGAAAATGCGGTTTTGTTGTCCTCACAGCTGAAGCACACCGCTAGAGGCGTGATTGTTCCATCTCCTCGCAAATACCTGGCAAGCTTGCAATAGGCCGATGTCGCCAAGCGATTTCTGCGCAGGCGCGCGCATTCCGGAAGCGGTGCCGCCTGCCATGCTACTTGTAGTCATCCTCTCCGGCTTCCCGGCGACATAGGCTGCGCGTACATCATCATAGATTATCTTTTGGCACGCCCCGGTATCAGCTTGATTCTCTTGCATGTCTGTACTTCATAAGATTAGTGTTGTTTGTGATGCCTTAGTTTGTCAGCAAGCGCAGAAACGCAGTTTCAGTCGTCTTATCGCTTTAGAATCGCGTTGTCGTCTGCTTCGTCGTCGTCTCGCCTTCTCCGTCTTCGTGAACGCAATCCCGGCCGAGGTGCCCGCAATCCTGACGGAGGCTTTTGCGGAGAAGACGTGCGTAACCGAGCTTTTGGTTGCACGTCAGAAGATCCCCAGGTGGTCGAAATTAATCCTCCAGTCCTCCGCTGGGGCTTGCACCGAAGTGCCCGTCAGTCGGTTTGCGCGCAAACCCCCAAATTTGACTTCGTGAACGCCCGCTGCCGTTCACGCGGCCAGGTCCCACTGCGGCCGCGGGAAAGAGCTGCTGCAACAACGACAACGACGGCACTGCTCAGGCATTCTGGCTGCTCCAGACGTCTCGAATTAACTTGAGCAAAGTGAACATCTGGTTCAATGGCAAAGAGCAAGAAAAATTCGAAAGACGCATCGGCTCGGTGTAGCACCGCAAAACAGCATCAAATGTGTAGCTTAATGATCAAGCTCGGAGCCTCGATGGAGTGCTCTGCTTTCTGCATAAAGTTTTCTTTCTCAGTGAGCGATAGTTTTTCTAAAGGTCGTTTCATTAAGGGTTGGAGCAGCCTGTGTATTCTGTTTTATTTTGTGTTGCGCAAGCTCCGAACGTAACAAGTACCCGACGGAAGAAGCTTTCTTCTGCGGTCTTGATTGGTGTTAACGCCAGATTAGATCACAAAACGAGATCGGAGTTAGATTGTTACATTATTGGTGGTAAGTTTTGCACTTCTCTAAATCGCATTATAAAAGTAAGTTGCATGTTTGTATGAAAAAAAAAATAGAAGGCTGCTTCCGGAAAAAGTTTGCCGTTTTATTTCAAGTGATGGCTATATTGGGAGTCGCTGCAATTCTTTTTGAAGGCGATTTTGCTCCTGTTTTGAAGCACAGATGTGCTTGAAACATGCCGCTGCAATAACAGTTGCAACCACCAAAATACATCGGGCAACAGTGTATTTAAACAGCAGTTCGCAAAGCAGTGCGGAGGTCCCATGTTGAGATAGACCAGCGAGATACATCTTCGCCACGGAGCGAGATGCTCAGAAAAATTCCGGCGTACGGAACACTTCACGCACGCTCTGTCTCGTGCTCACTGTAATTTTACACATTTTGGCTGACGTCCAATAGAATGGATGTAAATTAGGAAACCAGTCGTAGAACAAATCGGCAAAAAGCTATTTTATCTGCTGCTCTGTCCGGCTGTGTTTACCTCTTTGCCCTTGTTTCTTTCTTTTGGGAAGACGTAATATCCGAGGACTTTTTGCCTGAGTTAGCTGTTGTTGTGGCAAGCTCCGTCGTAAAGCCAGCAGGTTAAGCCACCAATTGAAAAACCATGAATAAACGCCCGGCTAAAAAGTCTCGTGCTAACCCGAAAATGTTCAAACACCTCGGGCGTGCCAACGCTCATTGACGTGGTCGGAACACCGGGGAGGAACTACAGGTACCAGAATGCGCCGCGGCAGCGGCGGCGTGGCGCAACTCCTGGTGAGATCCTGGTTCTATTGCAATGCGCGGCTCACGCGAGCGACACGCGTTTGGCGGCCGAATGATCCTATAGTATATGACGTAGCGACTGGTCGGAAGTTTTTTCATATCTTCTCGCGGTTGAGTTACTTCTTCCCGGGGAACACGAACGTGGTAATATACTTTTAGCGACGTGCGCGACAGCGTCGCTGCGGGTCAGCTTTCCCATAGGGAGCCTCAGTACACTTTTCGCCACGCTCAGTCTTAGGGTACGATGGCATCTCGGCCATTTCTATGCCCAGAATGCACAGCGGCTTCGATCTTGTTCTGGAGCGAGCCCTTAGCTCTTGCCCTGTCGCTTTGGCGCAATTTTAAGGCCCATTCGGCACGCGCAGGCAGTTTTCAATACAACAATGGGGTTTCTTCACCCCATGACAGACGCACATCGAGGCACCCTACTTTCCCGGAGATGCTCTGTGTATGCTCCGCCTGTGCGGAGCAGAGGTATTACCGCAATGGTGCCCCCAGGGCGGCCATGTTTGGATCTAAGGCTAGAGATGGCACTAGAAGGTACGAGTGGGACGAGCTATAGGCTCCGCTCATGCTTTCAGTTGCACCTCAAAATGTGGAAAGCGATCAGGTGGACCGTGGAACCAAGCCACTTTGATCGCAGCGCCACCTTCGCTGCGATCAAGCAACAACACAGGTCAAGGTCATATGGGCAATATAGTCCCTTAGGGGCTATATTGTATTTTTTATGATTTTGACGTCAGAGGTAACGTCAAAGCACCACGACACGACGACGCCACGACGTCATCGTCGACGACGTTACGCGACGCCAAGATGCTGTCGTAAGGCCGTCGTGACATCGCGTCGCGTCGAGGACGACGCCGTTTGGCGACATCAAGTCGCCGTTGTAACGCGGTCGTGACGTCGCGTTGAGGACGACGCCGTTACGCGACATCAAGTCGCCGTTGTAGCGCGGTCATGACGTCGCGCGCCACATCGAGGACGACGTGGACGTGGTCGTCGATGCCGACGTTGACGTCGACGCCCCACGCAACGTCAAACATCGCTATGACGTCACGTTAACGTCGTCCTGACGTCATCGTGAACGTCAACGTCACGACAAAGCCTTGACGGCGTGTAACGTAGTCGCCTTCGCCAGCATCAACGTCGACGCGCTGTCACGACGAAGTATTGACGTGGTGTAACGTCGTCGACGATGACGTCGACGTCGTGAAGCTGTCGGGACGTCTTTGTGACGTCGAGTTGCGTCATGTCGACAACGACGTCAACGAACTAACACCAAGCGTCCTTATGACGTTGCATTGACAAGGACGCCGTCATCTTGACGTCCCGTGACGTTGTCGTCGTCGTCATCAACGTCAACGTTGACATCGTCATCGTTGTCAACGCAATATGACGTCAGAACGCAGTCTTGATGTCGTGTAACGCACGTTGTCAACGTCGATGACGACGTTGACGTCAAGGCGTCGTCCTGATGTCGCATGGCGTTGTGACGACAAGTCAGGTCGCGGTGACTTTATGTACGTGACGCCTGACGTCTAGGTTGTATAAAAAATATAGTCCGGCGTTCTATCGTTTCTATGACCTTGACCAGTGTGCCGGTCAAGCTTGGCGTTAGAACGAAACGCGTTTTTCATAAAAAGCGGCTAATCCGAACCACTTCGCTCGTAGCGCCCGAGAGGGCGCAACAGAGCGAAGCGGCTTGGATTAGCCGTTTTTTCCACATGCGGAGGTACCAAAATAGCACGCCGGTGGCCCCACTCGTCCTTTCTAGTACACTCTACCTCTACCAAGGCCGCGCTGCGGGAAGCGACCATCGCTTCTGCAAGAGCCCCGGATGCGCGAGCTACGCGATCGTCCTCCGTGTCGTCTTCTTCCCAGACTTTGAAAACATGTCTTAAAACATCGCTCGCGTTATAAAACAACGCGAGTATACTGTATCCAGTGGCGACACATAATGTTGAATGGTTCAAGGAACCTTCCAGTTTGTTCGATTTTAGTGTAGGATGTATATTTCGCAAACGCAAAGCGAGAAACATGATCCGCCCGAAACTCGGCGCCTGCACAGGTCGCTTTCCCGCACGGAGGTCCGATTCAGCTCGGTGCACGTGACTGCTTCTCCGCCAATACGGAGTTGGCGGCGAAAGAAAGGAACGCGACACTCTAGCTCTGCAAGCAGAGCCTATACAGTCACTCTGCTTTCCCCGATTGACCAAATTTCAACGGAAATAAGAGCATTGTTGGACTTTGAACTTCAATGGTGTTAGTTTCGGAATGCGATGACTCCTAGCTTCCTGTGTGCTTTCTAAACTCACCATCAAACGTGTCGTCGCAAGTGATGGTAAGTAGCCAGGGTAACAACTCGTAACGTCCCGGCGAGGCAAGAAACGTTTGGCAAAATCCCAGTCGTGACGTCACGGATGGAAACCATAAGAGGGCGCCACCGAAACATCTCATCTAGGGTGCCTCCATCTGCCGGCCGCTTCCACTGACAGGGTGGAGACACCAATGGAGCCAATGGAGCGCCACAATATGGCGCCTGAGGTCAGTATTAGCTCCACATTGGGTGTCGGTCCTGTAGAGTGTGTGTGACAAAGTCGTGGTGCAAAAACGTTGTGTTTAGCGAAAGTTATGGAAAGATAGACGCAATATGACGCCGGTGAGAGCATCGCAAAGTTCGCCACAAAATGGCGGGTGTCTCCACTCTATCAGCGGAGCGGCCGGCAAATGGAGGCACCCTAATCTCGGCGCTAATAGATTCACGGGATAAAAATGCTCTAAAATTCAGCTCAACTCGTTTTTCTCGAGACCAGTGTTGGACAAAATACCCGATAAAAGTATTTAAGTTAAGTTACTAAATACCTGCTTCATAAAGTATCTAAAATACTACTCAAGTTCCTTTCACTGAAAAGTATCTTGAGTAGAGTACAAATACTTAGAAATGTAATTCAATTACTTTTGAAGATACTTCCGCATTGCGTAATTTGTATCGACGTCAGTGACAACGACAATTCTACTGCTGAGCAAATCTGGGTTACCAGAGTGGTTTATTAGCACGGAACAACACAAAACGGAAAAAGGAAGAAAAAGTATCCTAGGGCTATTTATGCAGTCCAACTACAAAGAGCAGGATATTGTCACGAATGACAAATGATGAGGCGGCGAATACATGAAAGAACTAAACGTTTAATGGGGCGAACTTGTCCCCAAAACAAAATAGAGGAAGGCTAGCGTCGCAGGCGTCGCTGTCGGCGAAACAGCAGGATCGACCTCTGGGGCGAGACTGACTCTGGACCGCCACACGGAGCACCTAGGGTGCCTCAATGTCTTTCTGTTTAGGGTGATGCCACCCTTTGAAGTACCCGATGCCGACAGCACGCGCTCACGGGGAAAATACAAAGAAATCGACGAAAACAAAATGTCGACATAGCACAGTCAGTGCCACAAACGCATGCAGAGGCACGCTCTTTCACGCGCTCCTGAACAAAAAATAAAAATAAATGTGTGGGACAAAATGGCGAGATGCCACCACCCTAGCAAAGCGCACATGAAGGCACCCTAGGAGCACCTTTTGTACCCGCCTGGGTTTCTGGAACATTCGGCGTAAAACGCTCGACTTCGGCGCGTAGAACATTCGTAACTCGATCGGACGACAAGGTTCTCAAACTTACAAGATTGTCAAGCTGAAATAATAAATAAAAGTGAGTCCGCTCCCTGGTATCGAACCCGGAGCCTCCGCGCGAGAGCCTCTGCGCGAGAGCCAAACAAACGGGTACTCATTCGGCCACGCGCTCGCTGGGCAACGCGCGTGGCAATGTCACTGACAGATGTTACAAAACATTTCTGGGACAACAATAAAGAGGTCGCTTTAGCTATTGGGAGGAAATCAGATCGTGGCGCCCCAAGCGGTAAACTTTAGAACTACATGGATGGGGGCAACAAATACAATGACTCAGCGCTCGGTTGACTTAAAGGGCAACTCCGGCCAAAACTCAAAATGAAATAAATTACTGGTATCGCTGTAGTGACACAAAATACGACCCCAGCCAAAATATTACGTCCGTGGGACGCCGCATTCTCAACTAATGCCGATAATAAAAATGCGACCCGCCGCGAGCCGCTGCTCCTTAGCGGGCGGCCAGCGGGTTGCCGATCGCTAAAGCAACATTGGGCCGTGACGTCAGTATCGTTCTCTTTTTTCCTCCGGTCCGGGCGTTGCGCGGAGTGCGCTTCTTTGAGCCGCTACCACCGCTACTTCGGCTTGTGATTGGCGTGTTTAGCCGTTGCTTTTATCTGTAGCCCGTGTAGCTTCGGTATAGCCTTTTGTTTATTTGCTTGTGAGGACTCTAAGACTCGTTTTAGCGAGCAACTCGGTGCGCCCAAGACTGCCCAGCTGTTCCTCGAAAGATGCCGAGTGCAACTTGTAGCGCTGTGGGCTGCTCAAACAACCCGCTGCGCAACACGGAGGTGCTTTTCACAAGTTTCCAACGGACCGGAAATTGAAGAAGGTGTGGGTGAACGCTGTTCGACGAGTGGACTTTGGACTTCGGCTTTTACGCACCCGAGGAAAAAGACCGAAAAAACAGACGTGTACAGCCCAGCCCACGTCTGTTCGGGCGCCGCGGCCCGCGCCGGAGAGCCTCAAAGCTTCGTGTCTGGGACTGACCCGCAGCGCGAGAGCGAGAGGGCCCCCAGTACTGTACGTCACTGGCAGCGCGGCGTAGAGCAACGCCGCTCCATCCACGGAGCCCCGATGACAATTTAGGCCTAGCGACGAGTGCGGAAGACCGCACACACTGCGACAGCCGCCGAGTACGGCACCGAACGAGTTCACTCGTTTTCCAGTCGCTAGCTCTTGGGTATACAAGCGACGAGTACGGCATAGCGCATCGCACGGCGGCGGCCGCCGAGTACGGCACCGAACGAGTTCACGGGTTTTCCAGTCGCTAACTTTTGGGTATACGCACTAACTCTTGCTACATATGCTGGATAACTACCACGTATACAGAATTAAAACAAAATCAGCTTACCTCCTATCTTTAGACGGCTAGCGCAACAGAGGTAGGTGCCGCTCGGCCTGCGTACTCGTTGAACGAGAACGATCCTGACGTCACGTTCACATAGCGGCTGATTTCCAGTGTTGCCGGGACCTCAAGCGGCTAGTTTCGGTTTTGTTGGCCGCGCCCCAAACAAAACTTTGAGGCGTCGATATCTTTAAAACTACGCACAATAACGAGAAAAAAATTACACCTTGCAATTCAGGGACGCTGACTGCACTAAAAACAGTCATAATCCCAAAATCGAAAGTATAAACCGGAGTTGCCCTTTAACCGAACGCGGCGTCAGCGTTCGGCTGGAGTTCGTGTTCTCCGGTGAGAGGGAGGAGGCTCTCTTTGTTACGACTCCGGCCTGCATGTAGAATGCAGCATGCACGGTGCCCAGCTCAGCATAAAAGCTTAAGTGGGTCAAGCTCGCATCCTCTGACGACTGCTTTCGGGAGAGATCCGGCACTTCATGTCACTTCACTAATTGTTGGCATCTTTACATTACACTGTGCCCGCGCTCTATTAAAAAAAGATGGCATGAACATGTCCACAAGGCCTGTGGGCATGTCCACAGGCATTGTGTTTGGTAAACACCGAGGTGGTGGGGGGGGACAAACGGGTCAGAGCGCCTCGCCAAAAGTGACATCGCTGAATATCACGTCCTGCGGCGCACCCTAGACGCATCGTTTAACTACAATCCATATTCCCTATATGGTGAGTTCACATAAACGAACTTGGATACGGATATGAGTGAATGGATAACAAAGAGAACCCACATTATAGCCACGGCAGTGGTCGCACCTTCTTCAAGTAGGTTGCATTCAGAAAGGCACTCAACGTTGGGGGACACTTTGTTGGAATTTTGAGAGGTCATCCAGCTCGTAGTTCGTTTCCTGAACTGTTCTATGCTTATCAATGTTC
The DNA here is from genome assembly GCA_037355805.1 of Ixodes ricinus. Lineage (NCBI taxonomy): Eukaryota > Metazoa > Arthropoda > Arachnida > Ixodida > Ixodidae > Ixodes > Ixodes ricinus. The sequence goes on from JAZHYW010027896.1 coordinate 9,536, forward strand.
GCTTACAGACAGTGTTCGCAGAGCAATAGGTAACACACTGACGACAAAAAGAAGAAAAAAAAATCCTCGACGTTTTGCTTTAGCGGGGTCAAAAATACAAAAAGCAACAAAAAAGTGTCTCCTTTTTTGTGTCCACTTCTCATTTTCTTCTATTTGTTATTTTCTTGACACTCAAGTCTGCATTGTTGTCGTAGGTCGTTTACCTGTCTGCGTTGCGCCGCAGGGTGGCATCTTTACTTCCACAAAACCACACCTTTTGTTTGAGGATTTTTTTGGGAGAACTCTATCGAAACAAAGGGCGCCTTTGGGAAGGCGAGAGGAAAACTTTCATTGTACGAACTTTGGGCTGAAATATGAGTCACAATCGGCAAAAAAGCGATGTTTTCACGAGCTCCAAAGTCACCGTAGCTAATCGGAGCTAGCAATAGGATTTGGTTGCTCGAAAGAATGTTCACGTTTGCTCGTGCCACGCCCACGCCACTTCATACCTAAAAACTCGGAAAATGGCGGAATGTCAAAAATGTATTTGAGATAATGAGTACAAGATATTCGGAATTGTAATTAAAATAGAGTATCAAATACTCTCGATCATAAGTATTTGCAAGATACCAAGACACTTCAAAAAGCATTTTAAATACAGTATCTTGAGTAGAGTATTTGAGATAGGCACAAGTCTGCTCGTGACCCTCTTCAGCTTCCCTTTAATAAAAAAAGTACATTGCAAAATTTAGACATATTCATTCTTCTTTTACTAGGACTACATGACTCACATTGCTGTGTACTAGTCCAAATTTCAGACATTTTTGTGACTGTATCTCCGTCCGGTTCTGCAGTGAGCAACAGTGTCCCAATGCATCCCAATGCTAATGCCAAAAAAGAAGAAACCAGCAATGAATGAGCAGCTGGGGTAAAACACGCTGAGCTCACCCCTCTGAGCCCGGTGTGTTCTATGCGAATTCCGGCCACTGCTCTCTCTTCCTCTCTGTCTCTCTGTCTGTCTTTCTGTTTCTCTCTCTCTCTTTCTGTCTTTTCTTTTCTTTTGAGCTGCACACGACCGCAGTAGCGCCCTCTCTGATCAGGACGGCTGCAGTGTCGTAGATGGAACTGCGTTCGTCTTGGCACACAAGCTCCCGCTCAGCGACTATACTTCGTTACATCGTAAATTGGCAAAGAGTGAACGCTACGGACCCCTGGAGCCAATCAGAACGACGGAGGCGAAACAGGTTACAGCCCTTACCAAAGGTACAGGCGCGAGAGAGCGTATCCCAAGCAGCCCGAGAGGAAGGCAGAGAACTCCCTTCTAACCCAGACCCTCTTTTGAGTGTCCCAGACGTCACTTTTGTCCCCCTCGGAGATTGGGGAGTTTTCGTAGAGAGTTTTCGCTGTCCTGCAACGCTCTCCGCAACCCGCTACGAGATCCAGAACTTTACAATCAAGGCCATCGGCGCGCAGGAGCAGTAGCGGATTCTTCGTTGCCGAGGGCTTAGCGGAGGGGAAACGCGTTCTACGAAAACTGCCTACTAGCCCGTCACTCAGAATTCGTATTAAAGCGGCCTTTCTCCCCTCGCGCCCGTGGCTTGGATAACAGAACGCGCAACTAGTGAGACAGACTACAGTCGCGTGTCTCCCTCCAACGCGCTGATTGGCTCACAGGGACCGTAGCCTTCGCCGTTTTCCGTGTTACGCTGAGACGGTGAATAGCCAATAGGCGACGGCGTGATGAACGAGCCGCCTTATAGCCTGCGGGGCCACTACAGCCGATGGCACGCAACAAATGACTCCGTCCAGACTACAATGAGGCCAGATTCGGGCGCCCGTTTAATCAATCTCGAGGATGCCGGCTAGCGTCCCCGATCCTCCTCGCGGCGTCTCCACGAGGCGCTGATCAGCAATCATGGAGGTGGGTTTTTCCAAACACGAAGGTGGCTCGAAATCGCCATATAGTATACAGCCTTGTTCAGGATCATCAGAGAACTCGCTGCGCGACATCATTTCTCGTCACCCGGTGCTCCTCCGGCTTGCCCTTTGTCCGAGATAACCGGGAGTTGGAATCGCCGTATTTTTAGGAACTCGGCATCGTTACTTGATCCGCCCTTTTGTTCGCAGGTTGTTGACGATCAGCCGTTCCGAGCGAAGTATACGTCACGTCGAGTGGACGCGATTGGACGTTAATGATCGTTCGGGTGATGGTCGAGGTCCATGGAATTAGTCGAGGTGCGTCGGGAGATTGAATAGATTGAACGGAACTTTGGCCAGGTGTATAATCCACCTACTTAATTTGACCTACCGACGCGGCGTGCATTGGAGCTGCTCCTGCTCCGATGTAGTTACGAGCTACGCGTGTGGCAAGCTGCAGAAGCTGATATTTATTTGACTAAGGAGCGGCAGCCTGGAAAGATGAATCAGATAGCCAAAAACCGCAGTGACGCTGATAAGACATTACACAAGAAACAAAAAAAAAAAACACGATGGTTGCTGGAGACGTGATGACAGGATACGCAGCGCAAGTTCGTCTGCTTCTTTTGCAGGGCTTGTGATGACGTCAGAACGGCGAGCTCTGATTGGCTCTGATTGAAGGATAGGGGGTAGACCTCGAGGCAACTTGTTTGGAGGTCTACCCACAATCCTTCGATCAGAGCCAATCAGAGCTCGGCGTTCTGATGTCACCGCAACCCCTGCAAAAGCAGCAGACGAACTTGCGGTCCGCATTACCTGCGGACGCGCATCACGCATTTTCGAACCATGTTTGCTTCATAGATATATGTACGCTTCGAACATTTCTGCGGACAGTTTTTGTATGACCAATGTAAAGTAATCGTGATACAAGTAAGGCCTTAGACAGTGTCCGCAGACTGCCTTTCGTATACGTGAGTGTTTCGGGGTCCCCGAATTTGGTGGTGTTTTTCTAAACTAAAGTAGAGCCCCCTATTTGGTTGGTTCTGCTTCTAAGGACACCGGCCGAGGGGAGAGCGAAAGCTTGCTCTGCAGTGCGATATCTGGGCTCCAATTCACACTTCTGTCCGATTTGATTTTGATGAGCATCGTACCGGCATGTGTTCGTGTATTCACTACTGCGTGGCGAACATAAAAGACACCGGGGTAGCAGTCGTATTGCACTGGATAAATTTTTCATCTACAGTGGAAAGCTGAAACATCAGAGGCCCATTGGGGCGCTCTAACTTCCCGCCGTCTAAAGGTATACACACACAAAACAATTTTCACAGCGGCCGAGATTTTATAATAACATACGAAATTCGAGCCTCGGGTTAGCGTTAAATTCAGCGCTTGCGTTACCGCACGTAATACGCTAGAGACTTTTTAGAATAGAGTTTTTCCGCCGCGACGCAAAACCCAAGCATCTTGAGCTGGCAACGCCAGAAAGATAGAGTAACCCTTTTTATTTCATACACGAAATGCTGTAACTTGAGAAAAACAAAATTTGTGGTCCAGAGTAACGTTTTAGATTTGTTTAAACATGAGAATGCGACGCGAGATGTCGACCGGCCGTCTCCGCTGGCGTCGCCTCGGCAAGAACGGTCTCGTGTACTGACCTTCGCACGCACAGCTTTCGCAGAGAAACATTCGCACGTCGTAAGCAGCAAGTTGCTCGCGATCGTTGCACATCTAGTTCTTCCAAGACGTTTGTAACGTGCTCCTCCGGCAGGAGTGCAAATGTCATTCTGTATTAAAAATCTCAGCCGCGAGGATGCCACCGACGTCGCGCTCACGCGACAGCAGCCGGAGCTGCGGTCCTGGCGGTCCGCAGTGTCATTTTATAACTCCGCTCATTTTGGCTTTAGGCTCCAACTTCTCGCACATCACGAATCCTTCTTAGAGGAGCGCAAGGACTCTGCGTACGCACGCAATTTTCGAAAAATAGCGTAGGCTAAAATACCACTCGCAAGGCGCAAAAAGCGGTTAGAGTTCGACGCATGTGCAGTTGCGACGACGCTATTCTTTGCGCACGCAAAGCTTTTCTCTATTGAAAAACCCAGTATAACTTTTCACTATCTGGATTATGAAACTGGAAATCTAACTGGAATCGTTTCTGTAAACCTGAAATCCAGATTTCAGGCAAAATAATAATTCCTGAAAGCCTGAAATCCAGATAGAATCCAGATAGATTTCCAGTTCCATAATTCAGGTAGCGAAAAGTTATACTGTGTTTTTCGGTAGGGTTATGTACGCTATTTTAAAACTCTTCTATTGCTGAATTGGCTGATAATATAAGGCATGTGCATATCGCGCGTGTTGAGGGTGGGTCACGGGCCGCTTCGGTATCCGAACAAAGGTTCAAAGACTCACAGACAATTACAAACAAAACAAGTTTGAAGTAGGCTCGTAAATTGAGCCAGTTGGTAACAGAGCCCTGTTGTGTTCTCAGCTCCACAAAATATGAGCAAGGTGTGCGCGAGAGCTATCGCTGGAGCCGAAAATCGTCCGCAAGCTAAGTACACAAAAAACATCAAAAACCGTTTGTGATTTGTACATCGGGTGTCGTCTACCGGATACACCTGTCGAGTGGAATATCTTATGTAGGTAGGCCAGACAGGAAGGTGTTTAAATGAAAGGTTAAGAGAGCACGCTTACTCCTTAAGCCTGGATCACGTTGCTCATACATCATACGAAAGACAGTAAAAAAGTCTGTGCGTCTACTTTCACGCACAAAACTCGGAGAGCCAATCACCGCAACTTACGGAGTCAGATCAGCGAATAACGATGCCGAAACATATGCTTAGACCAAGAAACGCAGTCTGAGTTGTGACATTAAGCAATGCAAGCGTGGCGTTTTGCATTGCTTAATGTCACAACTCAGACTGCATTTTTTGGTCTAAACATATGTTTCGGCATCGTCATTCGCTGAGCTGCCTCCGTAATTTCCGGTGATTGGCTCTCCGAGTGTTGTGCGGGAAAGTACACGCACGGCCTTTTTTTAGAGTGTGGCACGCCGATGCCCAGACGTTCGCTCCTGCTGTTTCGACGCTCATTCTTTCTTTTGTTTCTGGCACAAGTTCGCCGAGCAAACCTCTATTTTCAGTTTACGCTCGTCGAGCCTTTTCCATCTGCGACAATATGCTATTCTAATCTGCCCATAACTCAACACAAAAAGGGATCTGGTCGAAGAAGATATCATCGTGGGCTGCATGCGGACTTTGGTGCAATCCAGAAAACGAAATGGGAAGGAATGCAGATGCTATTAATTGATCAATCGAACGCTCTCTCGTACAGCTGATACCAAGATAACGTGGGTCTTCAAGCAAAGTTCCCCGAGGACCAAATTTGTCTTATTTGTTTAATATGTTTGTGAACGACACGGTGTCAGTTATAAAACAATTCTATCTATACAGCGTGCTGACGACATATTACGCAACTGGTGGACTGTGCAAATACAAATACATCCCCAGCAAGATCTGAGTGGAGGACAAACAACAAATTTAGTTTTAATCAAGAAAGAACAAAGGTGATCGTGTTTGCAGGAAGAAAAAATACAGTGTATTTCTCTCGATTATACTTTGAAATCTGCTGAAACGGAGCGAGTTCTGTAGTGCGTGACTTGTGTGGTTTTTCTTGAGTGCGAGCTGACATTCCACACACGCGGCATTTGTCAATAATTTACGTTTTCGTGTATTGAGATTGGTCGTTTAAAAATGACGAGGTCTTTTAAAAGTCACTCGTGCTTAACACATTTCTATCACCCTTTTGTGCTGCCGGGTCACATGCCACCACGATTTTATGCCATGACGTCGCGTCACGTGACCATGTCGCGTGACGCCATGGTGTCATGTGACCTGACGTTACGTGAACCCAAGATTTGATGCCGTGACGTCACGGGACCACGTCGCGTAACGTTTAGTGCCTTCTAAACAAACATAAAAAGATTGCTCCTTAAATCCTGGATTCCATGCATTATAGGACCTTGGGAATGAAGGTCGCTGGAAAATTTTATTTTATCTAAAGATGAAGGTCTCTATGTGACATTGAGTGCATGAAATGTATAAGACACCACAACTTCAACAACTGAATTTTGTTTTTATATCGAGACTTTTTTTTTTTTAAGACTGCACATATCGAGGCACTGGCTCATCTCTCATTAGGCGTGTTTCTTTTTTCTTTCTGGCTTTATGCGAACGCAATTGTACGTGTCTGAGTACTTGACATTTGCAAACTTTATGCGTCAGGTGTCAGGCGTTGTATGAACACATGCATGGCGCGTAATCCGAGACAAAATGTCTAACGAGACGGAAGATGGAATCGGGACTTACGATTCATAAAGCCTGAATATTCAACGATAAATAGGAATGCAAAGGAAAAAAAAAGTTGACCTAATTTACCTGGTTTAAATATTCCGTACTGAATACATTATTCCGTCAAATGTTCAGGATTAGTAGACACTGTTAGCTAAGGTCGTGTGCTCTGGGAAAAGCCGTCCCGTAAACATTTTTATATTTTTCTTATTATTTACAGTATGCTTACCTTACTTTAAGGGATGACTTCAGGAGCAGTCCTGTCATATGATCAGTTCTATAGACTGTCCACCAATTAAAACTTTTAACCAATTTATTAGTGACCTTCGATCGATTATTTGATCGAATTATTGGTCTACTGTGGAGGTTGGAAAATTTGTTGACGTATTGCTCATTATGGATATACAGTGATGCCTGGTTAATATGGACATCTACGTTCCCCCAAAATCGTCAATAATGAGAGTCGTCCATAATAACGAGACAAGAATGCATGTATTTTCTCAGTTTGGCCCCAAAAATGGTGTCGATATAGCGAAGTATCCATTTTAACGGGGTCCATATTAACGAGACATGACTGACACCATTCGTATGTTTGGGGAACAGAATCGCTGGAATTTGTATGAATTTTCCACGCTGCAGGAACTAGAAAGTTTAATGAAGTCATTTAATTTAGTTTATTGTATTTTTCACATACATTAAAATACCATGGAGTGATAACAGAGGTAGAAGAAGATGATATATATATATATATATACGTTCTTTTTGCCGCCATGGTGCTTCTTTCAAGTCCCAGTTAAAAATCTAGAAAGTGTGATATGTATATTATTTACCAAAAATGTTTATTTCACCAAGATAGAAGGTGAACTCAAACTAAAAGCAGCGCGCTGCTTTACTGAACTATTTATTCCTTCTTGGCAGTAACATTGCATTTTTCCAAAGGGAAGCGAAGCAGAAAATACAGTGACTAGTATCTTGCTGACTGCTACGAAAGTTATGCTTATGACAACTTAAAAAATTGTTTTGCCAATTATCTGGTCAAAAATATTTCTACAAATAATGCTTTAATTTATTTTACATCGCTATATCCCTTAATTAATTTATTTATTTCGCACGGGTCAGAAACAATTTGGCGAATTTTTAACGGTACACTAGATAAAAGAGCAGCGAAACAAAAATAAATGTCTAACAAAAAAGAAGGCAAAGGGCTAAGGTGTCAAAATAAAATCTAAACGTCAAAATAGTCTAAAACTACCCGTGTATAAAGAAATATCAATTATAGTAATAAAGACTCCACCTTATTAATACCGATTTCAGACGACTAATGGTGTCGTGTAGTATAAATCAGGAGGTTAATATAAAGACCGCAGAGGGTTAAGTATGTCAGGCACAGGCAAGCTACCACTATAGAAAACCGAGAAAAATCTAAATAGCTTAATATTCTTAATATTCGCAGACCAGAAGAATATTTCTGCTGTATCATGTTTCAAACTTTGATCGCTGTGACTAAGATGAATTACTAAACGTTCAAGAACCAGGTTTGGTCATACCATTATGAAACGCAAGTTGGCTTTTCGTGGCGTCGAATGGCTTAAGAAAATTAAAACTAACAGGTTTCATAGTATTACAAAACGTTTTCTTTATAAAACGCAAATGTATTTTAATATTGGCAAGTCTTCAATTTTTTGTTTTGACTGAAAAAAAAAATTGTAATCACAGGTGACTTGAAGTGAGCTTTTCAGCTAAATACAACGGTGAAGTTTCGTGGGTCCCAGCTGCACCACTGCAATTAGAAGCCGACATATGTGCTTTGTGTCGTCACCCAACGTCGAGCCAGCCTCTCGGCTTTGCAGATTCTTTGTAGATTTTTTTCCGCTTCTCAAAAGCCAAAGAATAACGCAATTGGTGCAAAAACTCAAATAGCAACCCTCGATACGTTGTTCGCTTCGGTTCGGTACAATACACGCTGCAACGTAGGCTACCTTCCGCAGGGGAGCCGTGACAGCTGACTCGGAAAGTATTGTTAAGACGCTCTTGACCAACCACATAGGGCAGCGAGGTTCGCTGGATGCTTTGCAGCAACTGCTGCAAGTTTGTTTCGAAACAAAATCGGTTTACGTTTACTTATTCTATTTCAGGCTCATATTTGAATTCAAGGGACAGAAACGCTGCAGAAGATCACTTCTCAATCTGCCTTTCTGAAACATATCTTCGGCCTCCATTTAATGGTCCAGAGGGCGAGAGTCCAGAACTTCGCTCACTACGCTTACCAAATGGACACCAGCGCTGTCTGAGTTGGATACTAGAGTAATCACGCCAATCTCGTACCAAGGTCTTTTTTTTTTTTTTTGGTTCACGAGCTATATTCCTTTATCTACGTTTCATGAGGGCATCATGCCAAGGTTGCTGCATCGAGAGTAAAGGTGACGATACGAGTGGGGACTGCTCAAATTTCTACATTTTTCTTTTTAAATTTACGATTTGCACAGCAAGCAAAAACGATTTGCATTCCCGGAATACGTTTATTCATGCGTCTTGCGATAAAAATAATTAGCGCATTGTGTGTGTGTGTGTGTGTGTGTGTGTGTGTGTGTGTGTGTGTGTGTGTGTGTGTGTGTGTGTGTGTGTGTGTGTGTGTGTGCTGATGGCGGACGTCTTGCTCTATAAAATGCACCTTTCGGGGAAAATTTCACATAATTTAAACGAGTCAACAGACGCATGCAAAAACAATTAAAAAAATGTAGGTTCGTGTCGGTCAAATTTATTTTCTGTATTCGTGCTAAAAGCGGACTTTTTTTTCTACACACGTTCGCCACCGTTTTAGTACGGGGTCTTGGTTCCGCGAGTATTAAGGAACGACAAATCGATTCTTAATACGTGATTTCTAAATTATTAAGAGGCTTTGTGAAAACGGAGGCAATTTTGACTGGTCAAACTACAAGAAAAATATCAAAGGCAAAGTGTCTGACGACCGCAAAGTACCCAACGTGCGAGAGAAAATCACACTCCCGGTATACTTGACACCATCGCAAAAACGAACCACGTATCCCCGCACCCCTCAGTCTTCGTCCGAATGCAATATAGTGGTTGGCACCGGATGTCAAAGATTTACACGCTAACGTTATCTGATTCGAAAATTCATGAGCAATTTTCGGACATTTTAAACTTTTGAATCAGATAACTGGAAGTTTCGCAACTTCTTCATCCGGTCCCAGGCGCTAGCGCCACCTTATGGACTGAGCGTTGGACGGTGCGTTGTTTATTTTGCAGGGGAGCGAAACACGGTCCTTTTATCTCCGAAACTCCCGGCACAACGAACACTGGGCGTTGGCGTCCGTGCGCAAAACCAACACTTGAAGCAACGAAATCACACTTCCCAATTTATGTTGCACTGCACAGACGTGGAGCGTGTCAAGCTGTATAGACACAATTCACTTTCACGCAAATATAAATATAGCCTTATGTAATACCCCCAGGAAGTCCATAAAATATAAATATATATATATATATATCGTATGGCATGCAGTCGTATACACTATATATTGCACGTTATATAAAGATATATAGTATAGTAGTATACTAACTATACGTGCACATGAATATATATGCCATATATAACGAGCGTCTGTACGATCGGCGTGCGCGCTCAGTGTAACACTCCACTCGCGATGTTGCACGTTATGATCACAAGAGCATCATGCAGGCTAGCAGTGGTTACTGCACTAACTAAAGCTCTCAACTACAGCTGAAACATCAGACGCCCATTAATATTCCTGTCAGACGGGAAAGTTAATGTCATTTTGATCGAATGTCATTCACCGCTCGGCGAATCAGCTCGTGATCCTGGTTCTGCCCGTGGCGCGTGCACGCGCCGCGTGGCGTATTAAACACGCGGATTGGCCGAGCTGTAATGTCATTTTGCTTAAATGTCATTTAACGTGCCCGTCTGACAGGGGTATTAGGTTGTCTAACTTCCGACTTTGTAAACATACACACAACACTATTAGAGGAAAGGTATATTTCGTTCCCAATCCTTTCAGGATTATAGCTTCTAAAACACTTCTTAAAGACTCCCCGACTTCTTCGCTGTACTCTAGCTTACAGCTAGGGTTTCCTCAACTGCAATATCCTTGGGGGCGGGGGGGGGGTGATTTTGACTACTAACTCTCCAATACATAATTTAATTTTACTGCGGTGCCGAAAGTGGAGGTGGCCGTGGGGGTTGCAGATACTTTCGGCGAGTCGCGCTCTGCTAAACTATATGCTCTTTATACAGAGTGAAACAAAGTCATCGAGATTCGAGCCATCTCTAAGTCCATAGGGGAACAACCAAGTTTTACGTGCGACACCCTAGTTCTACTACGTAAATGCGGCTAGATGGAACAACTTGTTTGTGAAAATGTTGAATTAACTCATCCTACTCCTAAAGTTACAAGAAAAAACAACGCCAAAAAAGGTTTCCAGAGACTGATCGATATGGAATCAAGTCTTTTTCTTGACGAAATAAAAAACACAAAAAAGGTTACAAAAACCTTACTACGCCTTTAAGTATTTTCGTACGTATGTAAAAGTGAGTTGTAGCATCAACATCATCATCTCATTCATCATTATCACACTCATTTCATCGCGCTTTCTTATCGGCATCCGGTTTTTTTCTTCTTTCTTGAACCCCTGTACCAGAATTACCTAGTTCAAACGTCCATCTTAATCTTTTCGCATTTCATTCATTAACAACAATCAATCGAAACACTAATTCACAAGCCCCAAACTAGCATACTGGTAGCTGGCCACACACGTATCGTAACTATTAGCATGCGCATAATTTTTTTTTCCGGCGTCATCTTACCGAAATTAGAGAATGTTCCCCCAAACATTCCCCGCTGTTTCCGCCAATTTGCAACCGGGCCACGGGGCACACCATCAAGAGGGTATCGCAGAAAAACAACAACATCAGTCGCTCCCGTGTCTCTCGCTTGACCGGGGACGGGAGATTACGCATTCATCCCGGTTTCCCTTCGCGCCACTGGTCGGGTCAATGACCCAAAATCCGCATCGTACGCGAGCCCTCAAGGCTCACCCCGGAATGTCCGCGGGGTTCGCGCGCAGAAATCCGATCACTGCGGTTTATGAAACGAGGACACCCTCCGCTTTTACCTCGGAGTGTATTGGGGCAGTATGCTCCGTTTTACCTTAGGATGGACCTCAGCGGAGGCGTCGGGCCATCAGAGCCAATTCGATGCCGTGTGAGTGTCAGGAAAGTGTCACACGACACTCTCTAGGCTTTTTTACTGCCTCAGGTGGCTTCTGCCACTCTGATGGTAAGTAAACGGTGAACGAGTGCCACTAGACTGGCGGTCGGTTTATCGAGCAGGTGGTAAACTTCTACCGCCTGCTCGATACAATAGGGAGTTTTAAGGAACCGTTTTTGCACATCGCATACTGTATAAGATGGGCCATCTGGTACGCACTGCGCATGCGCTACCACAGAAGACTCGCATATGTGCGCAGTTCGTACCGGACGGCCCATTGTACCGTATGAGATGTGCGAAACGACGGTTCCTTAAAATTATACGGAACATTGTATCGGCGCGCTGCTCGCGCCGTCGCGTTACCTTTCTATTTGGACGCTCGTTAAAGAAGCCAGGTTAGAAGGCGTGCTGCCCCGAATAAATGTTTCGTCTACAGCGGAGAAGGACCAATCACCAAGCAAGAATTGTAAACTTAATGCCATAAAACAATGTAAAATTTTTTTTTTTTTAGTTTAAAAAACGAAATCTTACTTATACGATCGTTTTCCGGTTGTCTAAGAAACGTCGGAGCTTTCAGAATGTTCATGCAATTGCAAATGTCAGGACGTCGTATATCTCAATCGCTATGTGATGGCCCCTCGAGGCGTGTCTATAGAATTGCATAGACAGGGTTGACACCTCTATTACCCTCACTTTCAAATGTGTTTCTCTTTGTTTCATTTTGCCTCTGAAGCTTAAGGTGCGGGGTTCCAACCCAGGGTGGTACCCTCCTTTCCACCCCACCCGTTCTAACCTAGATGAGCAATCGGTGCTTTTATTAGGGTATAGTGAGTCACTGACAAGATGAGCAATGGCATGGTGTCTCTTTCGAATGGGAGGCCTCCAGCACACCCTCGTTGCCTTCCGCCGTGCTTTGGTTGCGCGTGCAGCTGGAGGCTCACAACACGCCGAAGCGCCATCGAGTGCTCGCTCTGGAGGCGGAACAACTGAAACTCCTCCCTGCCGTTGTCATCCTGCGACTGACTATAGTTCACTGGCCTAATTTGCCATCTAGAACAATGAAACAATATCCCTCAGTGTTGGGAGGTACCTTAAGTACATTGTACTTAAAGTACTAGTTCAAGTAGGTTTAGAAAACACATGTACTTTACTTGAAGTACAGTACATTCTCTGAGTACGTACTTGGACTTTACTTAGAGTATATTTTTCGGCTCTTTCCGGGGAAAGTACCACTCCCGATTTCAAAGTAATTTCCCAAACTTAGTTTTTTTTTAGTTTGTATCACAAAATGATGCTTTGTCAACAAATAAATGGCTTATAAGTTGACTGCGTAAAATAGTTCGTCAGCGAGAGTAAAGCAACTACATTGTGGCCACTTGACTTTGTCCAACATAGTCACCGCCATTTCCAAAAATAACTGATGCCCCCCCCCCTCCCCGATTATCCCTGAAGCAATTCATATTAGCAAAAAAAAAAAAAAACAGTATATGGGCATCATGAAAGGGCATCGTGAAAGATTATGTTCAAAAGTACTTGCGCTTTTAACAAATACAAATGTACTTTGAAAGTACATCGCATTTATAATCCTTTACTTCAAGTACATTGCGCCCGGTGTACTTACTACTTTACTTGAAGTACAGAGCGCGACACTGTAAGCGCGAACAAGCGATGGCCGGTTTTTCCAGTTTTTCTACGGAAAGAGCCCATTTAGTTCTATAATCTAAGCGATAAAATTTCGTGTAAGGCATCTAGTACTGAGGTCTACCCACTATCCTTCCAATCAAAGCCAATCAGAGCTCGGCGTTGTTCTGACGTCACCGCAACTCCTGCAAAAGCAGCAGACAATCTTGCTCTGCGTATAGACCCTTCCAGCGCTCATCATCCGGGCGAAAAATGCGGAGTCACTCATCTTTGGACCCATGCGCAGCGTCTGATATTATGCACAAAAGTACTACCGCGAGTGCTCGGAAGGCTTTCCACAACCGAGCAGACAAAGATGGCGGCGCGCGCAGGAGGTGATTTTGGAAAGGTTTATAGCAGAAGAAAGGTCAGCGAAAAAAGGCGGATCTGCGATGTGGTGGCGCCGGGCGTATCGGGGACAGTTTTAGTCCCACAAGAGAATTTTCGTTGGTATAAAATGGAGAAAACAAAAGAAACGCACCAAAATGTTTATTTTTCGAAAGAAGAGCGTCCCAAAATTATACGGTACCAAAACTTTCGTGCACAAAAATGCCCGCACCAAATCGTCCGGTATATCGTATACTGTCCGGCAACGAAACGTCTGGTTCCTGCAGTCGAACGACGAAACAAGAATTTCATCGCGTCGATGCGCGAACAAAAATAATTAAACAATATTTACGTATTTAAAACGTTATACTAATTATGTGGTTTCACTTCGCTTTGATCGTGTGCAAGCGCACGTTTGTTTTGAGTTGGCACATCGGCTTTACTTCGGGCGCTGCCAACGATTCAGTTAAGTATGCGCGCCTTTTTCGTTTTTTTTTCATGCGCCAACGTGCATTTGTAATAACCATCTCGTACGTTAACGTATATATTAGGCTTATTTTTATATTTCGCTTATTATCGTGGCACGTATATATTTTAGTTTACGTGACTGAGAATTGCTTCACACTATTAATATTAATATTTAGATTTTACTTTAGCAATTTCCGTACTTTCTGGTTCCAAAAATCGCTTGAGCGCCGAAAAAAAAAAAAGTCTTTCGCATTTTACCATAAATTGCATCCCCGGAAGTCTTTTTTAAACTGGTTCTTGTCTGCTTCAATTCTGAGCGGCACACTAAACATTATAATCACTCCACGGAAAACAAAATGCAGAATCAAGAGCCGTATACACCGCCAGTCTTTACACGTCTCACGGCGACATCCGGGGAGGGATCCTTTATAATTAATGATCTTAATTGATAGATCCATCGCTATAATAGTTTATGTTTTTGTTACAGTGAGAGTGAGGATACCTACACTGCTCACGCCTCGTATTTTTTTATGCTGTTAGCAATTCTATACTCCGTTTCACTTTGACTCCGACCGCAGCCGGGCACTACGATCTGATAAAACCAGTCAAGCAGAGGCAAAAAAATTAATATTTACAGGCTTTACCGCAGAAATAATTTATGCATCGCCGAATGCTCATTTTCCGCCCAAAGGTATCATTAGCGGTTCGAACCAGGTGCCAAAGTTTCGAAAAGGAAACTTTATCTCGTTCAAAAGTTGTTCGCGGCGAGAACGTTTGGGTATTCCACCGGGAACCTGGTGGAATTGTTTCACAACCCAGAGTGAGGATACTTCAAATTCCTCTGCTGCTGCGAACGCGTGTCTATACAAAATGCCAGGCTTCTATATGCATTATGAAAATGAAAATATAACCGCGTGGGTAGCCCGTGCGCTACCAAGAGTAAGGAAAACAACAGAAGCGCCCATCACGAGCTTTCTCGCCGCGAATAGGTGATTTTCTGAAAATTTGAGCGGAAAAACCGGGTCCGTTTTCGCCCCCTTTTTCGAAAACCGGCGCTATTTAGCCCATGCATGTATTCAAGAGCTCCGTGGACTTGCCATTTTCCCATTGAAAATATCAGAAAATTGTTTATAACTTTCGAATACGATTATACGGTTCGTACTGAAACTTCGGGATTTTTTTTTCGTTGAAGAGAGTTTTGTACTTATTTTTTGGGACACCCTGTACCATAGCCTTTTCTATACTCACAAAGCTTGGCAGTTCGACGACGGAGCCATAGCGTTGCCCGGTCGCAGATTTGGAGCGCGAGGATCTGGTAGCACAGAGCATCAAAGAGCCATTTCTCCGAGAACCTGGACGTCAGCGCACAGCTTTTGCAGCGGCGAGGACCCGAAACAGACTTGTTCGCTCGGGAGAAGTGTGTTTCGGCGTCTCGCCGCAGCGGGGAGCCAGTCACGTGGCTCTGCTCTTATCCGTTGTCTGCCGCTCCACCTTTTTCATTCTGGCAGCCGCTTCTCGTGGCGATCTGCCAAACCTGTACTTTCTCGCAATGCACTTGCGAGAACCAATCGTTCCGATCTACGGAGAGAGCTCGGCGAACGGTGATGAGCCAGCGCTGTAACACTGATCATGTCCTAAGCAGGTGCAGCGCAGACTGTATTTTTTTATTTAATTTTTAGATGTAAACCATATTCTTAGCCTCGTCATTCGTCGAGTAATTCGCCGCAGAAATTGATTCTCTCAGGTGCATTGCGCGAAAATGCAAAGCTTGTTTCTGAGGGTGTGCGCTCGAAGGCGCACCATTTGACATCACATACGCTCTAAAAAAGAGGCCTGTGAGTTCACTTTCCCGCAGTATAAGAAGACAGCCAATCACGGCGAACGATATAAGTATCCCAGAAAATGACGAGGCTCAAAATAACATATAAATAATAATAATAAAAAAGCAACGGGCACAGGTAAAATGAGCGAGTGAATTCGTCATGTTCACATCGCTTTTTTCATTATTTTTCGGTCTAATCGTATTTCAAGCTTCTTCATTCGCCAGAATTCTTTGATTGTTCGACGCGATTGGCTAACTGTCTTCGTGTTTGAAATAAAAATAAACTCGCAGACATTTTTTTAGAGTGTACTGTGCCATTAATGAAACAACATAACGTCCCAATCTCACGGTACCGTATATATATATATATATATATATATATATATATATATATATATATATATATATATATATATATATATATATATATATATATATATATATATATATATATATATATATATATATATATATGGGAAGCGTACGACAAGACAGTGGTGTCGCGTTGCGGCTCCAGCAGAGTCGTTTGGTGGGAACATCAGTTGGATCGGCGCGCCCACTTAGGTGTCGCACGCTCTCTTTTATCACTCCGCAGCCAATCAGATTGCGGCGTTATTGTCGCACGCTTTTCATTATCGCTCTGCAGCCAATCAGATTGCGGTGTTACTAATTATGAAGTCTGAAGAAAGAATCAGGCGCAAGCATGAACATAATATGCCCTGCCGTTCTCACTGAACAAAAAAACTGCAGGGCTTATTATATTCATGTGCTGCCTGATTGCTTCTTTGGCCTTCATAAGGGTAACGCCGTAATTTGATTGGCTGCGAAGTGATAATGAGAAGCGTGCGACAAGACAGTGGCGCCGCGGTGTGGTTCTCAACAGAGTCGTCTGGCGGGAACATCAGTTGGATCGACGCGCCCCCTTTAGGTGCCGCACGCTCCCCATATATATATATATATATATATATATTATTTCTAATGAAAGAATTAACTACATTTGGGATAATTATAGCATACCTGTCGCCTAATTGCAAAACGTTTCATGTAAAAAAAAAAAATGCGCGGCCGTAGCCGAACGTCAAGTCGTCTCCGAACATCCTCAAATAAAAAAAATAAAATAAAAAAAGATTGTTATTTTAGTAAACAAAAATTGCTCCGTCCAGAAACTTCGAGTGACAAAATAAACGCGGAGTAGGTAGAGAGTTAGCGGCCATATTTCTCACGGCGAGAAACAAAGGAAGGAAAAGAAAGCAATCTTCCGAAACACCTCGGCACAGAACGTATACACGACGCGCGGGATTTCCCCTCGCTCACTGGGACGGAGGGTTGCGACGCGGGAGTCAACCGCCTACACCGGATCGCCGGCCGCTGATTGGTCGAGCGGCTCGCGATGACGTCACAGGGTGGCGTCGCGGACTCTTTTAACTAGGGCCCGAACCCGGGAGCCGCAGCCGAACGACGTTGGAACGCGCGAGGAACCGACGCCTGCGAGGAACCCTTGGAATTGCAGCGGCATTTGCGCTTGCAGCCCGAGCAACAGGTTCAAGAAGACCGTCGGCGACCGCATCCACTGTCGCCCGTTGACGCCGTCGTTGCAGCTTGTTCGTCCTCATAGTCTCTGGTGAGTGCGCAATTTAAGTTTCCAAGATCTCGTAGTTCTTTATGCGCGGAACGGAAGCTACGGTTATGGTAAACGCGTCGAGTGGAAGACACCTGAACTCTTGCTTGAAACTCTATATTTCTTTTCTCTACTCTCAACTACGCGAAGACGAAGAACCAAATCTAAAAATATTACTTACAATTTTAGAGGAAGAAAAATAAATTCCTGAATTCGTGTATACGAAGAGGAAATCGCGTTGGTTGGGCGAGCCGAACTGCATTCTCTTTGATAACGTTCTTCATATGTACTAATTTATTTATTTATTGAATTAATTCATGTACGGATATTTTATTATCTTCGTTGAAAACTGGTATTTGACCACTATATTCGTACCCACCAGAACGATTATATTTTTCTGATATTTTTTTTCATGGCGTTTTCTTTTTAAATTTAGGATTGTAAGTATATTTAGTACGCCGATTTAAAGAAGTATCTGGAGAGATTTGTACGATAGCTCCCTCGGAAACTTTAAGCACAATTTTGAAATTAAAGAAAGACGAAAACAATATTATTTGGGCTGCTACAGTTCAAGTTTTAATAAAGGTAACTTTGTCGTCGCACAATAATTTAATTTATATTTGACGCGCTGTGCACGCTTAGAATTTCACGGGTGTACAAAGTTCACTAAAACGCGATAGATGGCAACTTGAACAACAAGATCGCTAGAAAAAAAGTTTTCGTTTTTGCCTAGACTGAAAGAAATTACCTTGAGAGAAGAGGAGAAAGAATGCAATACTTGTGATACCAGTAAAATTCCTAACAATATTCTCGCGAAGCTCACTAACAAATCAGATCAAGGGTGAACTTTGTGGCGAGATCGAAGTGCGGATATGGTGCCGAAAACACACAAATTACGTCCTACAAAAAAAAAAGTGCAATTTCAGTAGGCCACAAAGAACAGAGGCAAATAGAATTGCAAGGAGCGAAATTATGCAGGCGAGCTAGTTAGAAAACATCATAATCTGCTGCCTGAGACAAGGAGAAATAATATAACGCAGTCTTGCCTTTTATTTTATTTCTCCGTATCTCGGGGTTTAGAAGATGCGCCGTTTCTCGTGTCTCTGACTACAAAAATACGTGATGTATCTGCGCATTTTGCGTCTATTCTAGCTGTAATAAACTCGCTCTGTAAACGAGTGTACTAGTATATGATCTAAATATTCCATTCCCTTTTTAAGCTGTAATTCAAGATTACGAAAAAAAAATGTAGCAGCACTTTTATTGCTTGTGAGCTTTCAAATTGTCACCCAATAAATTGCGAATCCAAAGTTTCGTTCAGAAACTTTTGCTTAAGGATTGAGGCGTTCGGGACAGATTGGTAATATTACTCTAATAATATAACTTAGTATAGTAATTAATATATAACTTAGTATAGTAATTAATATATAACTTAGTATAGTAATTACTACGGCAATATAACCTTACTAATACTATTACTTTTTTTTTTAACACGTACACACACAAAGGCAAATATATTTCGTGAGAAACGAATGCCCCGAACAATTCGTGCCATAAATAAGGCAAGTAAGGTGAAATAGAATGGCCTCGTCTATTCTTCACTCGCGATATTAACCGTGTAACGTTATCCTCAAGTCAAGTATGGGAATAGGAAGCTCCGATTCTGCAGATCCAAGGATGCAGCGCAACGCATCCTTGAGTAGCGCATTCATTGGGACGGTCCGTTCGTGCTATGAAGGAGTGCAGGAAACGGGGTAGGTCACCTTACCCGGAATATATGCGGGAAGCTAGGGAAATTAGGACGGCACAGTCGAAAACCACGGGGAATGCGTAATAAATATGTACGAGAAAGTCACGGTGCATTTCCAAATTATGCAACATACTTCAGCGCAAGGCCGACAATAGGCTCGTATCACACGAAATTTGTTCCAGCATTCCGGGTAGAAGATGGGTAGAAAAAGAAATATATTAGGCAGCATACGGCTAAATATCCTAAACAAAGCTGCTCTTAATCAAGCAGACTCCTTTCCCCGTTGTGTAGCGCATGAATTCCTCGTTTGCTCTTAAACCCACATTGACGCACAGAGCTACTTCGCTGTTCTTAGTGGGTAATGACTATTTTTCTTTTTCGTACCAAAGTTCGTTTGCTCATCCGGAGAAGAAGCGTCATCAATCTTGTCGAATTCTTCAGTCGGTCAAAGTTTAACGGGGCTGCCAATGCGCAAAAAGCTGACAAATAAAAAAGAAAAAGAAACGAAAAATTATATTTTTGTTTAATGGGAGGCACTCGTTTTAAAGTTACAGATCTGAATTTTCTGTCAAGTGAATCACATGGATCGTTTCCTCGTCAGTCCGAAAGTACACTGTAAGAAATGCCTCCGCGCCTACTCACCCGCAAGGCACTCAAGGAGTCAATCTCTGCGACCTACGAAATCAGCTCAGCGAATGATGAGGCGGAACGTCTGTGTAAGACCTCATAAATTAAGTGTGCGCTGTGGCATTACGCAATGCAAGCATGACGCTTTGCATTGCGTAATGCCACAGCGCAGACTTCAGTTTTTAGGTCTAAACGAATGTTCCGCCTTATCATTCGCTGAGCTGATTTGTAGATCGCAGAGATTGGCCCTTTGAGTGTTTTGCGGGTAAGTAGACGCGCCGGAATTTCTTACAGTGTACCCTGTAGCCCGTGGTAAAAATATATCTACCAACAGCTTAAGAAACACCGGGCGTGACGAGTCCCCTGCATCTCATTATCGCCCCGCAGCCAATCAGGTTGCGGCATTAGCCGATACAAACGGCCGAAGGACCAATCACGAAGCCAGACGTGCGAATTAACATAACAAGCCAAGTTCCGCGTTTCTTGGGCTGTCTGAAACTATAAAATCTTTGCACCACAGCTGTAACCAGCTTTCCTGCATAAGGTGATATTTGATTTAAAGCTTGTGTCAAAATTTCGCGTAAACATTTAGTCAAAAAAAAAAAAGAAGAAAAACGCATTTTTTTCATGAAGGTAAATAAACAAAAGAGTCAGTTATGATCGTGCTTGTTTTTAAATAAATTTTCGTTTAGAACCAGGAAAAATGTTCATCTAAAATGGTGCTACAACTCTGATAAATACTTTTTCGACGCAAATACTCTTCGACGTAGAAACGCCGAAATATATACTCGATAAAAAGCCAAGCCCAATTTGAGCTTTCATCGAAGGTCTCGAGATTGATATTTCGGTGGCATAAGCTTGTCAAAAATTTTGAAGTTTCTGTGTGCACGTGAGAACTGGTTAGCAGTTCATATTTTTGCGTTTCGCACGTGTAAATTGAATTCGCTATTGCCCCTGAAAAACAAAATGGACAAATTTTTATTTGTAGTTTCATATTTATATTTATTAAATACATTTGTACATCACCTCACACGCGCTGCGTCCTTTGTTACTCTGTTTCTTAACATAGAGTTTATGATTGTGTTCTTTCAAGATAATATGGGGAAATCGTCCCCATATTAATAAAATATAATAAAAATGTAAAATTAGCTTTTTTTATTTACAATACCGTTTCTGGTATTGTAATTCAAAACAAAAATTTCTCCGGAAGCAGCTCGTGACTTTTTTATTAAATGTTTATAACAAAGTGTTTTATTTTCTGAATTATATAAATAAATTGCATTGTTAGGAAAAAAAAAAAACTCTGGACAGACCACCCGGTTTGAAGGAATACATGGCATGGCAACATGTCCTTTTTGGTCCTTTTTTCTGCTTATTTTTGCGTAAAGTACGTTTTGTACAAATCCTCGCAAAAGCTTACAATTTACAAATAGACACTTACGTCTGAAAACGTTAGGTGTGTACAGTATTCCTTAAGATAAAACTCAAGCCAATAAAGACACCCGAGGCAAAAAAAAAAATTAAACGATAACAATACACAAAAAGCCTATCGTAACAACTGGAAGATCCACTCTGTAAAAACTTGCTCCTCGCGGCATTTATTTCGTGTGGTAGGCGACGATGATTGCGTGACGGGCTATAACCCACCATCTTTAAGGGTGCCATAAAAAGCAATAACTTTTGAATTGCCCGCATAAAACAAACTTTCATCGCTCGTGAGTGCGATGGTTCCAGCCCGAGTGTTATTGCCAAAGTTGCTTCTGCGAACACGAGTGAAGATAAAAATAAAATAAAAAAATAAGGAGGCGCCGTACGCGTATACGAAGCAGAAATGTACCACGGACGTCTCTAATTTAATCGCAATGTTTTTGTATCTCTGTTGAGCTATATCATAAAAAAAAAGACAGCTCAAAGGGTCCCAGAAATTCCTCTCATCTGCGGCTCAAATATTGCGCAGTTGCAGCTTGGGTATAGCCTGTTGCTCACCCTAAGCATTCCAGCGCTCCTCCTCTTTCGAAGTTGATATTATGTAAAAACCAATAATGCCTGTGATCTGCGAAGGCTTACCAGGAAAGGACGACGGCCAGATGCCATTTTTGCGTAATCATGCTACTAGCTTTGGGCTGTACACTACGCTCGGCGTGAAAACAGGATCAAAGAGTTTTTTTTCACTCTGTTATTATTCAAGCTTTCTACATTCATCGCAATAATTGGCTCCGGTGTGTTCTGCGGGGAAGGAAATGCGTGGGACTGTATGGAAGTTTGACGTGTCCTTCAACGTGTGGGCAGTTGGTGAGAAAACAGCTTGTACAATGGATGACCGCAAAAGAGACGCACACAAAGATACTAAGCTGTGCAGAAATTAAGTAACATCAGAAAACAAATATTGTTGCCAAAAACAACAACAAAAATAATTCAAATATGCAGGTTAAAAGAGTTTTGAAAAAAACACAACAACAACGCAGTTTTGATAGAAATTGTGCATAGCCCTATGGTATTGTTTTTAAGGTGATTTAAGAGCCGAGGAACTAAATGTCGAAGCATTTACTGCCCATAGCTAGATTTGCACGTGCGAACCATCCGATATTCATTATCGCGGGTAAGGTAAAACAAATTATTCATTTTATCCCTCCTCAAACCCTAATCCCACACCACGGCTTTAGCCATCCCCTTCCCATGTGGTCCAATAAATAAACAATTCAGTTTAAAAGATGCTAATTTGGTTAAATTCAACTAAATTTTTTCTGTTCTGAAGTGAAAAATGTGTTCCCATATTCTGGGACTGGCAACTTCAAACTCAAGGAATGAATAAGATGTATGATATATAAACTGCAATTACTAAATCTGTACTTAAGATTTTTTCTTGTTCACGAAACGTTTTTTTGCTTCTTAAGATGCGGCTGCGGCCATGCTTGAAACATGTTTCGGCTTTTTTGCTATTCCTTTGAACATAAATAGATTTTTCATTGGTGTCGTTTTTTTTTTGTTTTTTGTTTGATAAACGCAGAAGCACACATACTGCTCCGTCGATCACAGAACTCAGGAAGTACGACAAAGACGCATTTGGTTTGCTTCAGCTCAAGTTTATTCAATTTGTTCTCGCTCCGAAACCGCACCGGCGGCTTCTTGGACCGCCAACGAGCCTACTTCCCGAGCGCCGGCTCGTCTTAACTTTGAATAAAAACCGGTATGGATAAAACTGGAGTACGATCTGATGCTCCTTTAGGTCGCCTACTACACTGGCAGACAGTGTTGACCACAACGCAGGAAGATTTGAAAGCCGAAAAACACGACCTCAGCGCCTAGAAACACATAACGTAGCGAAGGTTTTCAGCATAGATTCTGGTGAAATTTTCAATCAAAATTATGTTACGTGACTTAGCTCCATAGTATATACCTTGTAAATAAAATACCCACCAAGGACTAATCAATCTCCACCAATGGAGCTCAATCAATCTCCGAAAGTCGCTTTTGGGTCTCTTGGTAATTTGCAGCAGGTATATACATTAAGTGGCCTAGTTAGAGATTATAGTGGTGACGCGCTGTTCTGATGACATCACACTTGAACGTGGGATCATTACTGAGTTGTCAAGTCACGAGAGCCAGAGACGTATGTCTATGGAATTCTTCCGAGCATTCGTTTACGCTGTTACGACAGCCAGCTTCAGCGGGGATGTCACTAATACACTCCTCAGACGTTCTAATAATACTAAGGATACCATAATAGAAGAAACGATATCTTGGCTCTACGTTTAATGATAGTGGGAGAGTGGAAAGCTCACCAATGACGCCAGGAAAACTCTGCTTTATTAGCAGATCGCGTTGTGATACAGCCGCTTCAGGCCTTTAATGGACGAAGCCTTTCGTGTGGTTGTTATGTAACCAAAAAGTGGTCTTTTAAAATAAAATAGGTTTTTGACGGGGATAACTTAGTGAAAGAGTAAGACTAGAACACGAGACACGAAAGCGAGGCGGAAGAGCGTTACGACTGAGAAATCGTTATACATATATTGTGCAGATATATGCCACACGCAGTGGTGTTGGATATAAATCTCGGCATATAAACAATTGCACCAAGATTTACCGAACCAAAATTGTATTTTACGTATAACGATTTTGTCAGTTGTGACCAATCCATTGCCACAAATGTTTTCCAAGGACAATAATAATACATGGAAACACACAATCATATTTTATAAAGAATGACGAAGTAAATAAAATTATGTTAAAAGTTTTAAAACCAAGAACCGGTAATCAGGCAAAACTTGGGACTTCATTTGATGAGCGACATGTCTTCGCCCTCAAAGCGTGGGGGTTCTTAACGACACGACTATAGCCAGTAATACAAAAAAGAAGAAATAACGTAATGAGCTAATTTAGTTGAAATCCTATGGCTGTGATGCACCGTTAGTCTGCATTATTTTAAGTCTCATTACTTCAACCACAATGTAGTCATTACGTCCACCACTTAATGTGAGTGCAGACGCCTACATTTAAGTTAGAATAAAAAAAGAGAAGAAGCAGGACACCCTCTATATAACACAAAGCGTTTTCCAATTTCTGGTGAACACAAAGCTCGAGTTTGAATGTGTCCCACGTTTTTGTTATTTCGTCCGTGTTCTAGTTTGCACTTTTTTAACCTTTTAGATGAAATGAACCGACTACACCCAACCAAAGTTTTATTTAAGACATAAACTACAAATTTCTGTGTAACGCATAAAGCGATCTCAAACTTAAGAATTAGCCGGGGACTCGGAATTAAATAAAGGAGATACATTACGGTGTATTACGCGTATGTAACTAAAAGAGGATTTTCATGCCTAAACGAAAGATGGGAAAGGGGGGGGCAGGGTGAAAAAGAAGAAGAAGAAAGGGCAGAAAGGAAGACAAAGAAGTTAACCTGGGGTATTTTGTCCCGGTTTGCTACTTTGTTTTGGGGGATAGGGGTGAGAGGATTAAAAGAGAGAAGTAAGAATAAAATACACGTTCTAAATTAGGTTATTCGCTACTCGCATAAAAGTTTAGCTAAAAAATTTTTAGCTGTAATCCCACGTCTTGGGAGAGTGCAATGCATCTGCATGCTAATTCACCGCGTGCACAAAGATACTGCACCAGCTTACTAAAGCGGCTTATCTGCCTTAAAAAAAAAGCGCTTATGTTATACATAAAGAAACCGCATTGCTCAAAAAGGGCCTAAGTTATGAAAACGCGTTGAGTTAGATGAAGCAGTAGCAAGTGTCCAGCCTAAGCGAATTGTAGACTGCTTTAAACGCTTGCTCAGCTGTCTTCGAAATTCTGCGCTCCCACGTGAGATTTCAGATGCTGACGCCGGTAAATTGTAAATTTTACATTTATCTTGTTTTAACCTAATTTAAAAATTCACGGGCAGCGCTTCTTGCCTCGTTGAACGCTCTTTGCATATTTATTTTTTTACGTCCAGCTGATTGTTAGCGCAAGATTCTGGCAAACACAATGTTCTCTTGATCTGGCTTCGAGGTTGTGAAAAATAGGTGCCACGTCGAAAGCATATTTTTATTTTATCTAAAGGTTAGGAGAAGAATTTACCTATAGTATCTTTATACGTATATTATCTTGAGTTCGCGTGTATAATTTGACGTCGCATTTAGCAGATCTCCATGAAAACTCTAATGGCCGAAGCGCCTGAAAGCTGGCTTCGCCTTGGAAGCCCTCTTTGCGTGGGGAAGCTTTGCGCTATATCTGAAGGCGCCTGTTTCTAGGTGATCTGTTTCTCCCGAGGGATAACGACATAGTGCGCTCTTGATATCGGACATCCGCCGAAGAATCTGTAGACATGTAATTTTTTGCTTCCCGTATTTAAACATTATTCTTCAAAATAGTGTAACAGGAAGCAAAAGAGGTACATCACCCTTGGTTAAAAAACAAAATGTTGGAGGATGTTGTTTGAGTTTTTTATGGGAGTTCTTACAAATACCGGTTATGCAGAAAAAGTTACATTCGAAAAGTTTGACAACCCATATGAGCTATTTTTATATATTGCTTTATATATTTGGCTAAATTTTCACTTCTTCGATTTTTTAAAATAGGTACTTGACTTTTTATAGAAAGCGGTGGCAGGTTGTAAGAAGAGAGACCAGATGTTTTTCTCGCACAGCTTTAGGTAGGCTCATGAAAGTAAATTTATGACTGTACCTATCCTTTAACTGTGTCAAAAACAATAAAGCTCCACGAAAATGCAATTCGTTTTGAGCGGTGTCGTCGACTCCCTGCGCAGTCTCTTTGGTGATCTTGCGTCGTACTCTCATATACCCTCGTGCGTAGGGTAACCTCACGGTGGCGTGAACTGGTGAAATCGCGAGGCAATGCGGCAACCAGACAAGAGAGCGGCATTCGCGGTGCGAGTAGTGATTGAGCCATGAGGTTATCACCCAATGTTACGCAATTTGGCTATTGCGCACACTGATGCTAGCGTGCGGCAAGCTCCGCCGACGACGCGGCACCTGAATCGGGTATCGTAATCCGATGCTGTCGGGAGCCGATCGAATCAAGCGGAGAAATATTCTTTTGGGAGCCGCTGTATGTTGGTGCGTGCGTCACCGCAGTCTCAATGCAGTTCACGTACTTGGTGATACCTATTGACGACGCACTGCGGGAAAAGGGATCAGTTTATACTTTATAAGAACACTGACTGATTTAAAGTGTTTAAGTTTCTTCCATCTTTCTTTCCTAATTTAGGACGCAACGTTCAGTCTTATTGTATTCCTTCTGCAGTTTGTCTGTCTAACAAAATAAAGTTGTTCGGCGTTTAGCTGTATCTATCCATTCATTTCATGTAGTCACGCAACGTGTTACAAAGTCATGCAATTTATTTATTTGTTTCGCTCGATTACAGATTGAAAGACACCGCCGCACCTCGCTCAACTTACGGTTGTTGTTGCAAAGACAACTAAATCTTGCGATAAGTATAAAATTGCTAGTTTAAAAAATAATGATTCGCCAAGTGTTACACTGATCTCTGTCGCGTTCTGCTGTACTTCATCCACCGGGCTAACTAATCAATGCATACCGTGGCATAAATAAAAAGACCGGGCAACTGTTCGATCAGCAATTTTCAAGATACTTTATCGTTTTAGTTCACTATTAATTATCATTCAACATATAGCGTTGCGCTTCTTAAAGGGCCACTGAAAAGTAAATAAACTTTTTTTAGACAGTCTGGTTGGGTCATGTGTCTCAAAAAATAAAATTTACGGGAAGAAAATGTTTTTTTAGAGAAATATTAACGGCGCGAGGCGCGATTTAGTCGGTAGTCTCCTCGTTTCCACTTGTTTTCTGTCTCGGCATTTCGGTCGCGTGGAGGAGATGTGGATCGGCTTCGCCTTTACGTTGAGGTAGAGAGAGCGTATGACCATCTCGTTGATGTGGAAAGAGTATATGACCATTCCGTGACGTCCTGGACTTTGCACGCAGAATTTGAAATAAATCTCGCGCCGTCAATATTGCTCTATTTTTTTCACCTAAAATTTATTTACTGAACTGCGTGTCGCAAACAAACTGTTAAAAAAAAAAAACATTTGTTCCCTTCTTTTTAGTGGCCCTTTAAGCACTCCGTTTCTAACCCGTCGACTTCGTTGGTGACGTTGAGTTCATTTAAAAAAAGATAATTGGTAACCATCTTCAGAAAAAAAAAGATAAAGACGTTTACAACACCCTGTAAAGCCGAATTAGAGCGCAGCTCTTCAGGAGGAGGAGGGAAGGATATTGAGTAGAGGGTATATTCCTCCTCCCTCTTGACCTCCTCATCCTCCCTGCTACTCCTCCTCCCCTCCTCCCTCCTCTTCCTCCTCAGCTCCTCCTCCTTCACTTCCTCCTCCTCACCCCTCTCCTCCTCCTCCCCTCCCTCCGCTCCTCCTTCTCATTCTTCCTCCCCCTCCTCCTCTTTCCCTCCACCTCCCCCTCCCCTCATTCCCCCTCGTCCTCCCCCTCCCCTCCTCCCCCCTCCTCCTCCGCCTCCTCCTCCTTCCTGCGCGTTGCACTATGGGACATTTCCCATAATGCACTGCGCGGTTACGCCGACGGCGACGGCGACGGGAACGGCAACGGCGACGGCGACGCCGCTCAAGCCGGAAACAGGCGCCTAAGAGCTGCGCTCCAACAAAAAAAAAAGAAGTTTTATTTGCTTCATTTATTTCATCGAGCTCGTGCTGTACAGTCATTTAACCTCTGCTTCTTCCGGATACAAACTAAAACCCTCTGAAGCCGCCCTTACGCCTTCAAAATTTTCACACACGGTGTTCCCCGGCAGCTTGCGGTTGCAATGACAGGGGCCCAAAATTCCTTCCGGATCGGGTTTAATAACATGCGGTGTTCTGTATGATCACTGCCGACCATCATGCCACAGTGTTGTGTAGATGACTGCACAACTTAATCGTTTTTTAAGATATCCGCGAAGAAAGAGAAAATATACCTTCTCCACCCACGGTGATCATTCGAAATAACACGCTCCAGTTCGTTGCTAAATTGGATCAACGTAAGGAAATTTAGAGACGTCGATAATTATAAGCGATTTTATGTTTTAATCACTTCGTAAAACGACCAACCACTAAAATTAAAATTAATAAAAACAAAACAAAACACAAATACGTTGAAGTCGAAAGATATATACGAACACGGATCGAGGAACGTCTTTATCTCTCTCTCTCTCTCTCTCTCTCTCTACATATATATATATATATATATATATATATATAGAGAGAGAGAGAGAGAGAGAGAGAAAGAAAGAAAGAGAGAAAGAGAGAGAGAGATAAAGATATATATATATATATATATATACATCCTGCCACTATATCCCGTGTCTTCAACGTTAGATCTAAGAAAAAGTGAAAGAATGTCGTTATTATATAGACTTTTTTACTTTTTCGTTTTAGAGCGCAGCTCTTAGGCGCCCGTTTCCGGCTTGAGCGGCGTCGCCGTCGGCGTAACCGCGCGTTGCATGCAACCCCCCGAAGTCACGCGACCCCCTGGTCATGTGACCCCCAGGTACGTGACCCCTTCCCGAGGTCACGTGACCCCCCCCCTGCCTTCCCGTCCTCCTCAAGAGCTGCGCTCTAATTCGGCGTTACAGGGAGTTGTAAACGGCTTTCATGTTTTTTGTTCAAAAGATCAGGTAATGGTATTACTGACGAAAGAACTTATTACGGTTGTCGATACCTGTTATTTTTGTGATACGTTACAAGCAAACATTGTCGAAAGAAACACTTTTTTGCTTGTTATGTCCACGTATTTTTCATGTCGGCACTTCTGTATTCCCTGCAAATTGTCTTGGGGCGCAGCGGGTATCCGTTTAATAAGTAAATAAGCGCAATAACGACTCTGCCGTCTTCATTGCCAGATTCCACGGTTTTCATTGTGCAGACCAGGTTGCAGCATATTGCAAAAAATAGTCATATTGCAATAAATATTGCAATATTGCAATAAATAAATATTGCAATATTGCAATAAATAAATATTGCATATTGCAATAAATAGTCACATAGTCATGATTACCCTATGCTTTTCCAATCATAAAATGTTCTTTAATTTCGGGTGTGTGAGCCCAAGATTTATGTGACCGCCTTCGACAAACACTATCCGAAAACTTATAAACGACAAAAAACAAACAAAAAAACTTGCATGCATGAAAGTGCTTGTCGATGGCATTACTGAAGCAAGACACGAAGACATAAAACGATTGTTATCTTTCTAGTTGTATTACCGCAAAAGACCGAGGAAGCGCCCACTTCGTTCAACTTCCCACTGCTAACATATTCGAAACTTGGGAATTCTGTGACTTATACGTTAAGCGCCCGATTTGACCGGACAAGCGGCTGTGTCTAGATTAACCCAGTTTTCAGTGAAACAACAGGGCGGGCGCTCCCCCGGTATTTCACTGTAGTCATCCTCGTCGTCACGGATAACCAAGAATTGTCCCTGAGCGTTGGTGTGTGCCTCTACAAACAGAGCAGTTTCTAGAATCATAAAAATCAATGGGATGTCTATGGACTCAGTGCCGCGATGTCGATCTTGCTGGACGTCAGGTAAAGGTGTGTTGCTCGCCTGAATTTTTTTTTTAATCGACACTGAACTTTTTTGTACTGTGTGTTCTGCCTGGCAAATCTTCGCCTCACGTGCTCGCGCGTCTGGCACCAAGTTGGGTGCGACATTCTTTCTGCTACCTTATTGTCGCTGCTCACGAATCTTCAGCATCTGTTTCGCTGTCGGTATGAAAACGGTGCACGGAGAACGGAGCACAAAGCTTGACTTATGTCTTTGCTCGACGACATTATTTACTGGATCACCGACAGAGGCCCGCATCGTCGCAATCATAATGTCTTAAGCCATTCGCCAAAATGCGATCCTCGTCTCGAATGCATGGCCTTTATAGGGCCAGCTATACGAAGTAGAAATTCATCTGCCCTTTGTGTCTGCGGAAGTTCATGTGCTCCTCCTGTGGTTTTTTACCCGTCAAATGCCCCCCCCCCCCCGCCCACGTGCTTATGCCCCCCCCCCCCCCCCCCGACTTCAAGCAATGACGGCGCACGTGTAGCTGCCTCGTCATCTCGCGTCCCTTACGTGTTCTTTCTGTTGCCTTTTGATGGGCATGCCCCAAATTGGGTTCCAATGCGCAAAGGCAAATTTTAACATACTTACTCTCAGTGTAGCAGCAAACAAACAGTGTTATTCCAGGGGTCTCCAAACCCGGCCTGTGGGGCGTGACGCCCGACCCGCGGCCTGAAACGGAAACGTAAAAATAAACGCGCGTAAAAATAACGGCGCCACGACGCGCACCAACTGCAGAAACAGAGATACCAGAAATAATGATAAAAAAAGTATTTTCTGGCAATTTAATTTTTTGTACATTGTAATTACCGGAATTACTATTCGTAGTTCTCCGCTTCATGTCTGTGCAACTATGATCAAATTCCTTCGCGTTTTGATATATACCGTGTCTAGTGTCCTGTGTCATAACTATTGCATAATGTCATCATCAGATCTACCCTTCTCGTCAGTCTTCTGCCCAGTGTGAATATACCAAAGTTTTTATGTGCTTTGATTTATGCCTTATCGAGTTATCTGGGTCACAATTATCTCGTGATGTCATAAAATTGCATTTAAAAATAAAGCGTACGTATTCATCCATCTTACATTTCTTTTTGAATCATTGTTCTAGTTTAAATTTCTATATTTAAATGCCTTCTCACGCCTATTTATTTAGTATTTACTCATTTATATCGTCTCATCTATTTTACGGCCCTCCAGACTGCGACAGGTTTCCGATTCGGCAGCTTAGCCAAAACGTTTGGAAACCCCTGAGCTCTACCTCCTTGTTTGACTACATTAGAGGAAAAAATTAAAAGGGAAACATCGTAGTGGCAGCCGGGTTTGTTTTCATTTCAATACTCTTAACAATATTGCATCAATCTAATTTTTCGGTACAAATGTTTGGATAGAGATATCGAATTGCCGAAACTCTACACATGGTTTTCTAAGCTCTCGGGGTTTGGATTTTCTCCTCTACCTTCCTTTCTTCTCTCATCTCTAACAACAACAATATAACGTTATTTTTTTTTATTTTTGTGTAGAGCAGCTTTGTTTGTGCCCTCAAAGATAATTTTGTGTTGAAAGTGGTCTTGAAAAGTGCCTAAGACGACAACAAATACCTAGGATTTCCACATTGATTTTCTAGAAATTGCAGCAGATACGATGCCATACAATGCAATGCATTACAATACTATACAATACAATGCAACCTTTATTTCTCGCGCTTTTGAATGTAACACAGTTAAAACTCTACTTAAGTCATAAGGCTTGCGTGTGGGACTCGGCAGATAAACACCCATTGATTATCTTAACTTTAATGTGGTCATAATAAGAAAGAGAAAGAGAGAGAGAGAGAGAGAGAGAGAGAAGTAATTTTTATTACAAACATTCTTTTTCTCTGTTAGTTTCAAAGCAACTATACCTAATTATAAAGTGACATAACTTTGCAATGTCCCCATCTCTTTCCGCTACCACTTTTACCTACCGCTAGCAAAATCTCGCAATAAATATATATATATAAAAAACATTTTGCAAGATAACGTTTTTTTTTTTATTAAAGAAAGAAAAATTCGAAATGTGTTGCGCCATGTCATGTTATTTTACGAGGGACTTAGCTGTCTCCGATAATTTTTTTTCTGCTTAATTCAGTTTACGCAATTTTGAATTGAAAGCTTAAAAGGGGAAAAAAAACACGCTCGCGTAGACATAAACAAATTGGTACGGGTGACTATTTTGTCTGAATAAGTCCCACTTTCTCATGCATTTGTAATGAAATCGTGCTTTGAGAATTCTTGTGTCAACATTAAACCTCAACAATAAATGCCCACAAAGGACGCGTCTTACAAGGTTGGCGCGCTTGTATTTTGCAAACTTCGATGCCATATTTTTTTTATTTACGACTTGAGAGTATTTTTGTAAACATTAATGGCTCCAACGTGTGGATAGAAAGCGTTCTTCCAAGATTCAGAGTTGAAAACTGTACCGTCTAAGTCTCGGCTTGCCCGGAAATCAATATTAGAGTTTTAGTTTTTCAGAAATACTTACAACCCTTCACAAAAAATAACATAAACAAATAACAGACACACATAGCAGAATCAACGCGTCGCAATAGAAAGGTATAAAAAATCAATATTTCAAAAACATACATCTGTCGACCACACCCTTCTTTGACATATACAGGGTGTTTCACGTAAGGGTGTATCATTAGGACCTGATGAAGAGCGGTCCCCGCTCGGAACGTCGTCTAATAAATATGTTTTAAAGCATTTACCTCCTTCTTACAATATACACACACATATGCACAGGGTGTTATTTTTTATTCAAAACAGATTTTTAAAAAAGGCGTCTTTACTGCTACGTGAATGCCGTCTTCACTATGTGTTTTTTGAGCTCGGCGGACATTCGAGAGGCGAACAACCGTCACAGTCTGGTGAGTCATTAACTAAAATCTGTTAATTAACTTTTTAATTATTGGTTTTATGGACCATGTTGCAATTGTAATTTTGAAGCCAGCCGTCCTGGAAGGCTATACCAACTTACACATTTAAAAAAAATGCAACTGGTTTGGAGATATCCGTCGACAATTTCTCCCCTTTCTATCATCCGATTCCGAAACTGAAAGTTCCAAGTGCGCCGGAAGCGCTGATCACGTGACGCTTGTAGAAGTGACGGTTTCGTGACGTACAAATCGTCATGATCTCATATCTGCACTGCGGCTGTCACGGTGCGGCTCGAGGTATGCAAACTCGCGGGGGCGGTCTTTAGCGCTCTCGCTTTAATGCGTCATTGCCCTCGGAGCTTCATTCGCGATTGTTTGTCGGCGGGGAAGGCGCTTCGCCAAATAGCGTAGGCGCACGAAACGCTGACTCTGCCAGTCGACTTAACGAAAGAAAATGAAACGCTACAAGAAAGAAGTCTTTGCTATTTATTATCTTCAGCGAAATAACTTCAGAGATCAGAATTGCTGATAATTTAAGTTTCTGGTGTGCTTAGACCCTAAGGTAATGTCTTACTACAAGTAATGTTCGAAATGGCGACCCTCCACTGCTACGCATGCCATGAATCGTTTCTTCATAGATTGAACCACCCGCTTCAGGACGTGTGGTTCAATGTTGGCGCATGCTGAGACAATTCGGTTCTTCAGGTCGTTGACATCTTGGGGCTCAGTTGAATAGACTTCGTTTTTGATGTGACCCCAAAGGAAAAAGTCTAGCGGGGTCAGGTCAGGCGATCTTGGCGGCCAGAACATAGGTCCACCGCGCCCAATCCACTGCTGGGAAAAACAGGCGTTGAGGTAGCTCCGCGCACGCGACGAGAAGTGAGCTGGCGCTCCGTCATGCTGGAACCACGTGCTCCTAAGCTTGCTTAACGGGAGATCGCAGATGAAGTCACTGACAGCACCATCAAGTATGTTGGCTGTGTATGACTGAGCTGTCAGTGTGCCTTCGAAAAAAATGGTCCCACTATTCTGTCACGAAACATGCCGCACCACACATTCACTGACCACCGAACCTGATGGTTATGCTGGCGGAGCCAGTGAGGGTTGGAATCAGACCAGTAGTGCGCGTTGTGAACGTTCACGTTGCCATTTCGGCAAAACTGTGCTTCGTCAGTCCAGAGTACATTAGTGAGAAAATCGGGGTCTTCATCCGTTTTAATAAGGGCCCAATTGCTAAACTCCAAGCGCTTCTCAAAGTCACACTCGCTGAGGTCCTGATGCAAAGATATGTGATACGGATGGAGCTTGTGCTTTCTCAGGACTTTCCATACCGAAAAGATGCTGCCTCCGGAATCTTCGACGACATTTCGGATGCTGATTTCGGGGTACGCTCGCACGTAGGCTAACACAGCGATTTCAAAATCTTCGTCCAAGACAGCTGCTTTCCTTCTTCTTTGACGATGCACAGACCCAGTGGACAGAAACTTCTTGGCAACCTGGAAGACGGTGGATGGGGCAGGAACAGTGCGACCAGGGTGTTGGGCGGCATACAGCCTCGTGGCAAGACGAACGTTGCCATTCATTTTAGCATACGCCATAACCATTTGAACCTTCTCGGCGACTGAATACCTCGACTGAATTTGCGCAGCCATTTTAACGCTACAACTGGCAGAGCCGGCGTTCGTGCGCCCACGCTATCTGGCGAAGCGAATCCCCCGCCGACAAACAATCGCGAATGAAGCTCCGAGGGCAATGACGCATTAAAAGCGAGAGCGCTAAAGACCGCCCCCGCGAGTTTGCATACCTCGAGCCGCACCGTGACAGCCGCAGTGCAGATATGAGATCATGACGATTTGTACGTCACGAAACCGTCACTTCTACAAGCGTCACGTGATCAGCGCTTCCGGCGCACTTGGAACTTTCAGTTTCGGAATCGGATGATAGAAAGGGGAGAAATTGTCGACGGATATCTCCAAACCAGTTGCATTTTTTTTAAATGTGTAAGTTGGTATAGCCTTCCAGGACGGCTGGCTTCAAAATTATAATTGCAACATGGTCCATAAAACCAATAATTAAAAAGTTAATTAACAGATTTTAGTTAATGACTCACCAGACTGTGACGGTTGTTCGCCTCTCGAATGTCCGCCGAGCTCAAGAAACACATAGTGAAGACGGCATTCACGTAGCAGTAAAGACGCCTTTTTTAAAAATCTGTTTCGAATAAAAATAACACCCTGTATACATATGTATGTATATGTATATAGTTTGTTAGGCTGAGACGCTACCAACGCTTCTTTATTTCCAAGACATCACGTAACGTTCGCAGTTCGTGACCTCTACCTTACGGTCCTCTCCTTGTTCTTCGGAATGATGTCTGAGTCGTTTTTTCAGACCGACGGGCGGGAACTTTCACCTGAATGGCGTAACAAATGCTTGCCAGTCAGCGAAATTCTCGGTAAAACCGAACCACATGTTTTCGTGTCGCCCTCGAGGGCTACTGGTACCACGTGAGAAAGCCGATCTTCAGGCCTGACGCTGTTCTGGAGACAAAAGGAGTCGAGATGGTCGAAAAATTCTTCGGGCGACTGCAGATCGCCGAACTTGGTGAACTTTGGCGGCTCAAGCGCAACGAACCTCTGCTTAGCGGGTGCTGAGGACGGCATCCCCTACCGTGCTGGAGCGTCCGCTGGGTCAATGGGCGCGGATAACAAAGGGTGCGCACTTAGGCGGCGACTTGTTGTCGTTGGAGCACCGAGCCATCGGTCTCACGCAGCATTTCTCGGACGAAGTCAGGAAGCCGGCTGGGTTGTTGATCCATGATCCCAGACGGGCCCCCACTTTGTTGGACTGAGACACTAACAACGCTCCTTTATATCAAAGACATCGCGGAACGTTCGCAGTTCGTGACCTTATATATATATATATATATATATATATATATATATATATATAGTATATGTGTGCAGTACGCACACAGCACGTAGGATGATAAATATAAAATGCTAATTTAATGGCGAAAAAAGTCACGCAAGAAAAAAGGGTGAAGTGCCGAAAAAAAGTTGTATTAGTTTACGGGAATAATGAAGACTAGGCACAAGAACGCTAGTTACGCGGGAAACAAACTTTTAAAAAAGGACGGAGTAAAAGTCAAAGTTAAAACACAAGAACTTACAAAAATAAATTGTTAAATGAAAAATAATACAAATAATTCTTATTTTTATTCATTTTTTATTTTTTTTATTTTTCATTTTTTATATTATTTTTATTTAACAATTTATTTTTGTAAGTTCTTGTGTTTTAACTTTGACTTTTACTCCGTCCTTTTTAAAAGTTTGTTTCCCGCGTAACTAGCGTTCTTGTGCCTAGTCTTCATTATTCCCGTAAACTAATACAACTTTTTTTCGGCACTTCACCCTTTTTTCTTGCGTGACTTTTTTCGCCATTAAATTAGCATTTTATTTTTATCATCCTACGGCTGCTGTGTCTGCGCACATTACTTTTGCTATATATCAACGGAAGCATTTGTCAACCTTCGCCACTCTTTATATATATATATATATATATATATATATATATATATATATATATATATATATATATATATATATATATATATATATATATATATATATCAGAGTGTTTCACGAAAGGTGGACAAATTCGATATTGCCAAAACTACGCGTCGCACCAAAAAAAGGCTTGTGTCGTTTTGGACCTCGGCCAGGGGCCTATTTAGGAAAATTATTAAAGTCCGAGATAATTATATTGGTAATTATTTTTGCGTAATTAACTTTTTTAATATTATGTTTAAGGGCATGGTTTCACTTAGAAAATTGCTCAGCATCATCAAAAAACACTAAATCAACAAATTATAGAACCATAGAATGCACGCGAAGCATTTCACGGCTTTCTGAAAAACCGTACAAATTCGACGGGTTTATCAGTTTCGGTTTGTTATCGGAGCGCATCTCAGCCCTGGCGGGACCGCGACCCGTGGAGAGATAGTGCAACCAGCCTCTGCTGCGTCGCGCGATGACAGCGCAGCAGAGGTTGGATGCACTACCTCTCCACGGGGCGCGGTGCTGCCGGGGCCGAGATGCGCTCTGATAGCAAACCGAAACTTAAAACCCGTCGAGTTTGTGCGGTTTTTCAGAAAGCCGTAAAATGTTGCGCGTGCCTTATATCGTTCTGCAGTTTGTTGATTTAGGGTTTTCGATGACGCTGAGCAATTTTCTAGTTGAAATTATGCCCTTAAAAACAATATTAAAAAAGTTAATTACGCAAAAATAATTAAAAATAAAATTATCTCGGACTTTAATAATTTTCCTAAATAGGGCCCTGGCCCCGGACCGAAAAGACACAAGCCTTTTTTTTTGTTGTTGCGACGCGTAGTTTTCGCAATATCGAATTTGTCCACCTTTCGTGAAACACCCTGTATATATATATACACACACATATATATATATATATATATATATATATATATATGAATGAAAATTGACGAAGTGCAGCCGTAGTAATATTGTGAACGAAGAGGGGAGAAAGTGATTATTGAATTTATTGTATTAAAGATAGGGAACAGGAAAGGGAAAGAGAGCCCGCAACCTCCGCCTGTCCGGGGCGACGCCTTAACCGATTAGAGTAGACCATCCCGGCCACTGGTTTCGGCGGACTCAATTTCTGACCAGCTTTCTGTGTACTATTAGTATCGAATTCGCTTAACTGGGTAGACGACAACCGTTGCTGATCTAAGGCCCATACTAGTTCCGCCTTCCAAGTTCCGAGTTCCGAGTAAAGACACGATCCCTTCTGGATTACGTTGTCCACGGCAGTGTAAAGTGTACAGTGC
Organism: Ixodes ricinus; assembly: GCA_037355805.1. NCBI lineage: Eukaryota > Metazoa > Arthropoda > Arachnida > Ixodida > Ixodidae > Ixodes > Ixodes ricinus. The sequence continues at coordinate 47,165 of JAZHYW010027896.1, forward strand.
TCATTAGATACCTAATTCACAAAACGTCGCTAATTAACTTTTTAGCCTTTTTTCTAGCTAGCGTGTTTTTTGTTAGAAATTTGCAGCCCGTCGTTTCCTGAGGATAAAGCAGTTAAGAGATCTGAGAAAAAAAATCCGACTTCTGGTGTTCTGCGTCGCTAATTTTAGCAGTTATGGCAGCGGGAAATCTAAACTAACTCGGAAAAAGCGCGTCAGGAGCAGAAACAGTTTCGCTGCCGAAGAGGCGTCAGAGTGTTACTGGTGACGCGTACGTTACTGTGAACACCTGACCGAAAGCTTCGGTCAAATACCAAACCGGCTGATGGCCTGCTCCCGCGAGCCCAATAAATATTGAGTCATCAGGTGCTTCTTTTATATACCATAACTGGCGCTTCTAGTTTTCTTTTATAATTTTTACTCCGATGAGACAGCTTACTCTGGGCCTTCGATAAGCTCTAGAAAGTAAGTTAAAAAAAATTGACCGCATCTCCACGTGGTGAATGATGTTGATTGGGGCGAAGCTCTGGTGGTGCTTGTCTGCGTAGACGCTGAGCCGCAGCATGCTGAGCCTTTCGTTCGTTTTCATCCATGTCAGAAAGAGAATGTGTGGTATGGAACATGGTTATATACGCATTTGAGCATTTGACCGCAGCGCCCTCTCGTCTATAAACGTTCAGCCAATGCATGCAAAGTTTAACGCGATTATATACGCATTTGACCGCAGCGCCCTCTCCTGTATAGACGTTGAGCGGCTACATGCAACGTTTCATCCATGACATCCCCAGCTCTTGAGTTACTACTACATCTCAGAGCCCCCTACTCGTCCCGCAGTCGTGGCCGAGTGGTTAAGGCGATGGATTAGAAATCCATTGGGGTCTCCCGCACAGGTTCAAATCCTGTCGACTGCGCGAACAAATTTTTTTTCATCATTTTTTTTTCTTTTTTCACGAGCACGTGAGCATTGCTCACGTGCTCGCGAGCACGTGAGCACCTGAGCTCACGAGCAGGAGCACGAGCACCGGACGCCGGAGCTACGGACACCTACGCACATGGCTAGCCCCTAAGGAACTTCGCCCCTAAAATTATCAAGAACTTTAGGCGGGATTCGAACCCACGACCCTTCGGTTGTGAGCCAGACATACTACTGACTAGGCCACGCAAGGCACGCACGCAAGGTACGCTTGCATGGATTGGGCAAGCGGGAGTTTATGTTTTTTTATTTCGCTATCACGTTCCCCTCTTAAAGGCGAAGCTTAAGCGACTCTAAGTTTTCAAAGTTAGTTTCGATTTTCCCGCTGCCGTGATTGCCGAAATTCGCCACACAATACCTCGTTGTAGATGTTTTTTTTTTTTTTTCAGAAACGACGGGCTACAAATTTCTAATTGGAACATACTAGCTAAAACAGAATGCTAAAAAAGTTAATTAGTGACATTTTATTAATTAGGTACCGAATTAGCAATTTATACTTACACCCTTACGTCCACCGCCAGAAAACATAATTCCAGAGAAATCAAGTATTTGCTTCAAGCTCTTTTTTTTATAAATACTGTCGCTTATACGCGAGACACCCTGTATAATAATAAATGTCGATGCTAGACGCTCCAAATGTAGCCTGTCGCTCTCTATTATTATTAAACAAACACTTCCTGAAGTATTTCCAGCAGTTCAAACTGTTGATTAACAATACATTTTAAATGCTGCACGCTTCTGTTTATTTCGGGGGAACTTTTATTGTGCTGCATTTGTTCTTTGGTTGATTTCGTGTCAGATCTCTCGGGGACAGGGACTTGTCAAGCAACACCGTGTAGCTGTTTTTTCTGCCTTCCGTTTAACGAATATGAAGGCAATAAATTTAAATTGAAATGGATTGAAGTTCGTTCCTTCTACATGTAAAAAAAAAAAGAGAGAAACGAAATTTATAAACGCGAAAGTGGACAACGCACACACACTTTTTTGTTCGCAAGTCTCGAGTTTCCAAGACGTCAAAAATTTCACCAACACGCCTGCATGTTTTATGTTATTTCTATAAATATTGAGTTTTTTTTAAATTTTTTGGTAAAAAATTACGTCAGCAACATACATATAAGTACTTAAAAAAGTCAGTTAAACTCGATCAACATTTATTTTATTATCACTTTTTTGTTAAACGTGAGAGATGCCACGTGCTACTATACGCAAAATAAACAACATAAAAAAGGGGGTGATTCTAATACACTGTACTCGAGAGAATAAACAAAGCAGAAAAAAAAATCAACTTAAGATCGATTCGTTCTGTATCGTTCCGCGATCCGTCAAGTCACGACGTTCGAGGTCGCGACCACATCCGCCAGACTTGTTATGTTTCTGTTTTTTTTTTTAATTACGTTGGTCTATTTTTCAGGGACCTTCGGCAAACCATGCACAATTAGTGTGCCTAAATTTGAGTTTTTTTTTCCAACTTTTAAATCGAGATCACACGGTTTACGAGCCACGTTTGCAGTGCAAGTTGCGAGTAGGTGGCCAGAACGTCGATCGTCTGCTAGCACCTCCGGCTTGCTCCGTCTCTCCGCCCGCTGGCCTCCTCCCCACGTGAAAACATTCTGACGAGCGTTGGATGAGCCCATGCGTTCTGCGCAGAGTTCCGCCATTAGATTACAAGGAGTCTCCCTGGCTTCTGTTGCTCCTCCTCTTAAATGTATGCTCTGTGTGCACAATGAATACACCATGGGGAGGGGGGGGAGGGGGGTCGGAAGATGAGAACGCCACTGAAAATATTGGGAGCAAGAAATGTAGGTATATATCTACAAAGAAAACGGCCTGCTGTTGTTGCGAAGTATCAATTATTTCAAGCCTGCTTACGTGCTCGGGAGCCCTTTATGTTTTCGGCGATGAAGAATTACTATGGAACTATTTCTCATCAATCTCCATTTTAGTTTGCTTTGTTTGGATAGACGTAATCACCAAGATGTTTAACGTGCACCCCCCCCCCCCCCCCCGGCCTCTAAGAAAAAAGTACAATATGATTTACAGCAAAGATAAACTACGCTGATGATAAGTTTATCATCAGTGTTTTCGCACTCCAGCCTTGCGCCTCTTGCGTAAGTGGCAGCTCAGTGCATCCTTACGCTCCCCGTGTGCTTTAAGTGTTTCTAAAAGTGACTGATTTCGCCGTTTTTGATGACGTTCAGCACATATCTGTTTGGAACCGTATGTTAGTGTAACTTTCACGACTTTTTATGTGAAAGAAAAACTACGGGAGCTAAAAGTTTTCGTTAAAGTATTTGAAGACGATCAAATGAGTTTGAGATGCCAAACTATGGGAGCAAAAAGTATTTGTACAAGTACTTGAGAACGATGAAAAAAGTCTGGGATGCCAAACTATGAGAGCGAAAAGTATTCGTAAAAGTATTTGAAGACGATCCAACACCCTTTGTTGTTTTTTGTATCTTGTATGCAAAAACGTTTTGAAAATTGAAGTGGTTATGTAATCAAACAAAGTTTTACCAAAGTATTTTATATTTGCGTTTCGATACATTTTTGCGAGGTATTTTGTTCATCCCTGGACCCAATGATGCGTACTGGGAGACGTTTGAGGCGTGTGAGAAACCAGGCCTTGGTGCAAATTAATATTAATACATAGAATAAGGTTAATTACACAAGGCTAGCTAAAAAAAAAACTTTTTTTTTCGCTATGCGGAGAATCTAAGTTTCCGCTCGTTAAATTGAATGAATAGTTAACCCGTCGCGAAATTGGGCGACGGCCGAACTTTGCTCTGGAAAGCAGTTTCACAATGCGACAGCCTGAAGCAAACCAAAACATACTTGTAGCCCGTTTTGGTCATCCCTGGCCAAATTCTTGTTGTGGCATTTTACTGTCGAGTTTCTTTTACATGTTAAAACACACACACAAAAAATGTAAGTGATTAACCGATTTCACGGCGGTCTTGCAAGATTCATATCATAATTTCTTTAATAAATTTTGTGAATTTCAGGTGGTTTGTGATCAACCAGAATGAATCCGCTATGAGCACTTCACATCAGTCATTCTGTACATGATGGGCTAAACACAAACATTTTGTTGGCGCTTGCATCATTCTCGGTTCAGTTTGCGCAAATAAAAATGTCCCGGCATGTATGCTCTAAAAAGGACCAGTTGTTTAGTCATCCCGATGTTTTTCTTTCGTCAATCACTGGTATTTGTTTTAAACAAAAATATATAAAATAATTATCAACTAGTTTTCTGCTCAAGCCAAATACAAAATTATAGAAGAAGAAAAAAAATCGTACTTCAATGTTATCGTATACATTTAAAACTCGAACCACATGGGAAAGATAACCTTTTCCATTCCTCAGAAGGGTTTTCTCCTATCCTATTGTGTGAGAAAACGACAACACTACTGCTTTGTGTACCTCGTACAGGAGCTTTCCATCTATCATGAGAGCAACAACAACAACAACGACAACAACAACAAGAAACCAGATCGAATGACAGAACTCAGTGCAAGTTTGCCAGTAACAACAGACATGACGGATAATCTCTCCTTACACCCGCTATCAGAGACGTTCTTTTATTCTCCAAACGCACAAACAGACACGCGTTTTCTTGAAGGCAAGCCAACCGCAATCCCGTCAACGAAGCCAAGGCAAAAAAGTCAAACGTGCTTGAGGACATAAAACACAACTAAACCAATTTCCCCAAATAATCTAGCTAGCCCTATCTGCGCGCGAACTAGACGTAAGCAACACACGTCAAAGCAGACCAGATCGAAGAAAGGGAGCGAATGGGTTTCTAGGTTCTCGAGTCGACTATCGGCATCCGCGTGGAGGTAAACAAACAGTCATTCCTCCTCAAAGAAATGAAGGATTATACGCAGCTATAGTCACTGACAATGAGAACGGCAGGGCGTGTCTCTCGAACTCCCGGCGTCCAGCACGCGCTCCATGGCTTCCATATTCACGCCGAAGCATTGTCGAAGGCAGGAAGCTCCCACGTGATGTGAGAGAACTGGAGCTCCCTCCTGCGGTTTCCAGGTTGTCAGTGACTCTAGGCTTCTTAAGGGATGCGTATTCACTCTTAGCTTTGAGACAGAAATAAATTATTGTGGTATATCGCGGTTGGTGTGAGATAAAAATGGGGCAGGAGCTGGCTGTTGCACGAGAGAACGTGAATAACGTCGTGTTGGTGTTAGATCCTGCAGGCTACGTCGACACCTCGTTTCGGGAATGCAGTGATTGCCCGAAAATGAGTATTTGTGTGATCGAAGGGTTGGCGGGAAATGCTTTGGCAACTTGGACGATCATTTGTTATCGGCCCTGTTGAGTTCTGTATTTTCTGCGCTTGCAGAGTCCGAAAGTTCGCTGAGTCCGCTCGCACAAACCATTTCGCGAAAGAACGCGGGAAGGTGATCCTTAGAGCAGGGACAATGTTTGAGTTGACGGTAAAGGTCTTTAATAAGCTAAAATATACTCCATAAAAAAACCGTTAGCAAGTAAATTGTTACGTCATATGAAAGTATGTAGTATGATTGTTTTTTTTTAAACTTATTATCCCCTTTCTTCGCGGATTCTCGGAATAAATATTTCCTTCTTTGTGATGCACCACTTTTACAAATTATACACATTTCGAGGTATTTTAATATAAAAACGCACCAGTTTTTTTTAAAGATAATTACATTAAAGGAAGTTTTGGAAGCAACCATCGTTTTATATCTGCGTCATCGCTGTAACTTTTCTAATTTCCATCTTGCGTTAATTATCAGTTTTGCTGGTTGCGAAAGAAAATTTCGTCGGACATTACGACCCCAAATTTATGCATTTATTTATTTTCCTGTTTTGTTAACATTTACAAAACCTAGAAAGACATGTGACGGTTTCAGAACTTCAAACTGTATTTAGTATAGCGTTGTTTGTTTTTAAACTTTGTCTTGACCCTTTCACGTACTCATTTTTCTATGCGATGTTCTCAGGTCCAGACTAGCCTAATTGTTCGGGTCAAGCAGCTGTGATGACCGTCTTGCCTGACACTTATCCCATTTTTCCCCCTCCTTTTCTCGAGCGTTGAAAATTACCCAACAAGTAGACGCAATAAAAATAACCGCAGTTGCAAAAAAACAAAAACAAAAAAAAACATTACTTTTTTTTCTTTTGGTGGGTCATTGTTCTTCCATCAGTTAAATATTGCGTCTGAGGATGCCCGGGGTTCCTGTTGTTAAGCTTTATTGGAGCAATTGGGGTCAAAAGCGTCATTAAGGGCCCCGTAAGTTGGTGCGCTCTCCAAGCTTGATTTGATTTGAGGCGATTTGTTGCGGCCCAACGTAACAGCAATCGGGTGCACTCATGCAGTCTCGAGCTCCGGCTGGTCGATGTCAGTGCCCGCGGCCACCACCGCAGCTTAGAAGTCTCTGGGCTTACGGTCACAATGAGATAGCTCGCAATTAGAAAGTAATAATGTCAACGGTTCTCGTCTCTTGTGCAGAACAAATTATTGAAGCGAACAAATCTCGAAGCGGCCGTTTTCCCTGAGTGATTTGACAATTTATTTTTTCATACAAGCTTGATCATGCTGTCAAAGACCGGTTAGCGGAAAACGTGCGGAACGCAAGTCACACATGTCTTCTGAGTGAACGAAGAGACACTGGCAAAAAACGTACTGTATGCATAGCATATACATTTATTATTTACAATTTTCTAATGTACTCGATACGTTCTTATGATTCTTCTTTTCTTGGTGCTGGCAAGTTCTTTTTTGAAGATTTTGCAGTGTAAAAGTGTTACGTCAAATCACGTGACTTCAATTTTTCCTCTCAATTTAGCGGGGAAAATGATGGCACGTCACGTGACACGACGATGAAACTGTGACGTCAATGTCGTCGCTAAATCTATCGAGGAAATCGACGTCACGTGACTCGACGCGACGACGAAACTGTGGCGTCGATTTCCCGACTATGTTGAACGGGAAAATTGACGTCACGTGACTTGAGTTGACATGATGTGGTCATGTGACGTGGCATCAGTTTTCCCGCTATACAAAGCGGCCGACAAAATATGCCCCGAGTTAAAATGAATAAAACACACGAACGCTGGCCTACATTTACTAATCATGATGTTTAAACTCTCCAGACTGGGAAGGAAAAACTTGAAGACATGTAAAAGGGACAGAAGAAAGTTGACAGTCAGCGTCTGCAATAGACAGCGTTGAGACTGCTGTTTGTCAACTTTCTTCTGACCCCTCTGACTTGTCTTCAAGTTTCCATCCCTTTCTCAGGGTTTAAACATGATGATTAATATGCACCAGCTCACCTGCACTTGTACCATTTTTCTCGCTACATTCTGTCTTCGTTTTTATTTTCTTAAATAAAGGTCAGCCACTTGTTGACCGCTTTATATGAAAAAATGCGTAGGCTCTACAATAGCGTTGAGTTCGTAAATCATACGAGCCCCGGTTGAAACCAATCCTTTAAGTTACTGCGTAGGCACGAATAACGCAGTTTGGAAGTTGCATCGTTTTTGTACCCTTAGCATATTCTTGCATTATGAAATACAGAGCTGTTGCCGAGTTCCGTGTTTACCACCGGGTGCTCTAAATTCGATTTCAACGTCTCTTAAAGATTGTCTTTGCGATGTGACTCGGTGAAGCAACCGACGTCTTCGAGCTAAACTGTTTGGCCGGAACCCGTAAATATTACGTATTCCGCGTCCGTTTTTCGTTTGTTAAAAAATATTGGCGGTTTTCTCTTGCTTATAAATTTGGGATGTCTGATATGTTACCCTGAGGAACTCAATTTATGAACCTAACGCGCGTTTATTTGCTTTTGTTTACAAGTACTTTGAACCACTGTTTCACCTTAGAAACGAAGGTACCGAAATGCCGGAAAATCACGTGTTGTTTTCTTCTTTTTATCTGTTCACGCACTAGCGACAGCCGATATAAACCCAAAAATTTGTTTAAGCTGATTAAAAAAAAAATAATATACTAAAACAAAGTAACTTTTGAAAAATGTTTTTAAGAACTGATTTATGTTTATTATGGGGGAGGGAATTATATATATATTTATATTAACTTTTTTTTTGGGGGGGGGGGGAGGGGGGTTGCGGGGGGGGGGGGTGCGTTTTATGTCTTCGTTGTTGAAGAGAAATTTGTGGGTGGACAGAGAAGAAAACAAGACTATTCAAATCGTGCTTTGCATCGTTTCTTGAATCATAATTTTGATTACGACTTTCTTAATTTTTTTATTTATTTATTTATTTATATTTATTTATTTATTAATACTGTTCACCCTGTTTTTCAGGGTGGTTACAGGAGTGGAAAGAAATGACATGCTAATACACTTGACTATGTATAGGAAAATATGCGTATAGTACAACCACGCGGATACAAGCTCACAAGTTCCGACACGCGTTCTGAAAAGTTTGAAACGGAACTACAAGACACACTCAGAGCACCAAACAGCTTCACTTCTCCAGCGTTTCCTCGAAGGCAACGATATTATCTATAATTACAGTATCCTCTGGTACAGCGGCGTTTCATTGCTTAACAGTTCTAACAAAAAACGAATACTTGAAAGTGTCATTGTTTACCCGTCGTATTTCAAAGGCCTTTTTATGCGCAGCCCGCAATGGCCGAGTTGAGCGTGGTAGCAAGTAACGGATAGGTGTCAAAGTTCAGCTCGTTTCGAGGGAGCTTAAAACGAAATTTAAGTCTGGCAATTTCTCTGCGACTTGACAATAAGGGAGGTTTAGTTCTTTGAGCATTGAAGCCATCGAGTCAGTTCGACCATACTCGAAAGGATAAAACGGGCCGCCATTCTTTGTATTTTTTCTAACTTATCAATTTGGTTCTTCCTATACAGATCCCACACAGCACAGGCGTATTCCAGGTTCGGCCTTACCAGGGTTGCGTATGCGGATAACTTTAAGTTATACGGAGCGTGCCTTAGACTGTGTTTCAAGAACCACAACTTTTTTATAGCCTTACGATACAAACAATCTATGAGTAATTTTCATATTAAATCTAAGGCTATTGTTACCCCTAAGTACTTTAAGTGATCAGCTACCATGTTAAGAACGCATCTTCTAGATTATAATTGCAAGTAATAATGTTCTTTTTACTTGTTATTCTTGAGAAATACAGTCTTTTCTGGGTTCAGCTTTATTCCCCATTTTTGACACCAGTTATCTACTGAGGCAAGCGACAAGTTTAAGTTTTCTTGGTCTACAGGGCTACGTACTATAGTCTAGAGCAGGCAGTCGTCTGCGAGTAACCTAACTGTAATATTGGAACTCGCTGTTTTCGGCAAATCGTTGACGTAGCATAAAAATAATACTGGTCCTAAACCTGACCCTTCGGGGACTCCCGATGGTCCCCTACGACAGACGACACAACACAATCAATAACTATAAACGGCCTCCTATTTTTAAAGTATGCGCTAATCCACTGAATGACGTGAGCATTAACCCTGTAACTATTTAGTTTTCTGATAAGTCCTTCGTGGGACACCCTGTCAAATTCTTTTGATCAGTGTAGACAAATTGCTTCTATTTGCCCTCTTTCGTTTGACAAGCACGAAAAATCATGAAACGTTTCAAGCAACTGCGTTACTGTGGACAACTCTCGTCAAAATCCATATTGGTTTTTATAAAAAAACAATTCGAACTTTCAAAATAGTCGTAAAGGCTTCTGGAAATTAAGTGCTCAAGAAGGTTACATGAAGTGCAAGTTAATGAAATAGGTCTGTAGTTTGTTACATTACGCTTATCTCGCCGATTTGTGAACTGGAACAACCCTGGAACACAACCAATCCCTGGGCACGCTACACTGTTCTAAAGAGATCCGAAATATAATTGGGAAGTATTCAGAAATCCACTCTGCATATCGTTTCAAAAATACATTAGAGATATATTTCGGTCCAGGTGACTTCTTGAATGCAATATTTAGTAATAGTGCAAATACTCCTTGTTCGGTGATAGTGATGTCCGGCATAGATCGAAGCGAGTCAGTGCCTCCCGTGCTCAAGTCCGCGGTGATATTCGCCTCGACAAATACAGAGCCAAAATATAGTGTTCGGGTCTAAAATGTTTTTACCATTTTCCGTAATATACTTTATTTTCCCCTTTGAAGGTGCAGTGTATCACCAGAATATCTGTGGTGCCGTCCTGAGAAAATGTGGTAAAACTGAAATAAAATAACGTTCTCGAGACTGCTTCAATTTGCATTTTAATTCATCTGAAAGACGTGAAGCGTCACCTTGGTTTGTAAATTTTTGCTTTCGCCTTCTTTTTATTCAATGCTGTAATTGAATAATGTACCTTTAATCCACGGACGTTGCCTGTAAACACGCTTTCTTTTTTAGGGACATTTCGTTCTAAGCAGTGGTTGACAATGTCTTTGAAACGGCGCCATAGGTCATCTACATCCTTTGCGTCATCGAATCCAGATAACGACGATTCTAGATATTCCAAGATACCGACGTCGACGGCATTGTTGAAGTCATGCGCATAAACTACCGGACGGTTAAAGGCCGCCAGTAATGATACAACATTGCAAGTCATCAGGACTAATTAATGGTCTGAAATGTCCTCGTGCAAAGACACAACATTAGCGCACAAATTTGTACCACCAAATATTAAGTCCAGTACGGAGCTTGCAGTTTTTTTCCGCTCGGGGAGCCTCATTTACAACTTGTGCTAGGTTCAGGTTAAACATCATGCCAAGAAGCAATTCAGACGATTTGACGTCTACGTTACCAACCTCAAGGTTGCTCCAATTTATTTTGGGAGATTGAAATCACCAGTAGGAATAAAGTTATCTTCGTTAATGAAGTTAGCGATGGCAAAATCGTAAATTATTTCCATCTTGGACAGTGGAGAACCAGGAGGTCTGTAGACAGCTCCTATTACATACTTTTTGTCACAGAAAGTAATTTTGCACCATACACTTTCGGTATCTGGAAGATCATCCATCGCAAGGCACACGATTGATTTTTTTAAGAATTTCGAATCTTCTCGCGTTGGGCGGTCTTTTTCGTACCATATTGTACGCAGGTGGTAGTATTTCATCGTCTTTTATGTCTTCGTTAAACCACGTTTCTGTCACAACGACAATGTGCGCATTATATAGCATTAGTATGTGTTCTAACTCGCTAACTTTATTGACGAGACTTCTAGTGTTCATATTGATAACTCTGAGCTGTTTTGTTTTTGTATCCCGCGATTGCTATTTAAGTCAGACGATTCCAGGAGATATAAACAGTATTGTATGTAATTTTATTAATATGTTATAGTCTCTGTTATACTCTGATATCGATGAACACACACCTTTTTGGCACAGCTTTGAAGATAATTATGGAAGAACAATTTTTGTCAGGGGAAGAGGTATAGATGGCTTGCACGTGACGTCAGTCCGACCTTCTTTCTGGTGGTCAGAAGTGTCTCGTTAACGCTGCGGAATCTACCCTCCCACGCACCCTTTCCCCCGTTACGTCTGACCAAGTGACGTCATGGCAAGCTTTGTATAGTAAAAAAAAAAATCGCAACGTTGAGTGTTTTTTTTTTGCTGCCATTTTGCTTTTTTTCCGCGTAGCTAAATATTCTGGAGATATACGCATATTAAAAATAGCAGTAAAAACTGCCAAGAAAGCGGCGACTGGCCACTTTCTGGTCAGTCTCTTAAACCCTCTCTTAAACTTTATTTTCAGCGCTGTCGACAGGTGCCTCGCATCGGCAAGTGCCTTAGTGGCGTCATTAGGGATTTTCCATAGATCGTTCCCGAACTTCGCAAACAAGGGTAGCGACGCGCATGCCCAGTAGTGGCGTCTTCGTTGCGGAGAGCCTAGCGGAGGAGGAAAAATACAGCATCTATGAAAACTCTTTCATTCATCAGTTCGCTTCTTCCTGGTATGCATGCGTGCGCTGAATGGTTCGCGTTATCTAGTAGTTATGAGTAATAACTGCAATAACCAAAATCTTGCGCATACTGTTTGCCAGTTATAACATGGTTGACAGGCATATCGAGAATTGAACTTTTTGGAGCTCCACTGGCCTGCAGCATTTCCGCATGAAAGTGCGCTGCTGTATGGGACGTTCTAATGGTGTCATTTATCCTCATAACTAGAAAAAAAAAATGTAACGTTTTTAACAAATATATTTATATCAAGTGGGCCCTATATTATTGTATTGTGAGTGTTTTTTTAATCTATCTTGAAATTTTCTATTTTAAGATCCTCCTTACTCAGTGCTTAACGTGAGCCTGTAAGGTTTTGTGAATTAAATAAATACGTTGATGAATTGGGAATTACATTTTGTTCTCGCATTTGTGAAGCAAAAATAGATTGCTCACTAATATTTAAAACACAAGGAAGTTTGCTCTAAGTGGAGCAAGGCGGTTTATAATCACCATGAGAAGTATCTACTAAATAAAATGTGACATTACGGCGTAACTAAATTTAGAAGACTTTTCTTAACTTTGTTCAATTATCTCAGGTGCACTGAAACAACTTATAATGATTTTGTAACAATAGAAAAGGGAGAGTTTGTTCTTACTCAAGAGGAGTAAGCCGTAATGATTTATTTATAAATGGGCAGAAGTTGCTGTTTAGTTCTAAAATGACTAATTCGAGAATTTTTTTAACACGGTCATGTATTTCGTACTTATATGCAAGAGTCAAATGATAGTCCAGTGTTTCAATAACACAAAAAACAACCTTGTAGAAAGTGAGCAGTGAATGGTTCCGGTGAACGTGAAGATAGCACTCTGCTAATAGATTTACGGTCTCCCTATAATAACATGCCTACCCATGAAGCTCTTAGACCATGCAGGGGGCGCGCTAAGTATATACCCGAAATAGAACAATTCCTGCAAAGTGAACCAATAAAGATGTTTTTAAGAACGTTATTACTATAAAGAGCAGGCGCCTCTTCAATATCTCGCTTGCTTTATAGTGCGCGGCTGCAGGTCCAGCGGACTTGACAAAACGATTTTCGAGATCTCCGAAATGTTGCCATATAATTGTTTTCATCCCCTTCGAGACAATGTGTTTCTTTGTGACCATTGAGAATGTTAAACTGCAGGGCGTGGCAGCAACTTATGAGATTCCCGAATCACTCAATAAAAATAATCGACGAGTAATCACGAGTCAGGGCTCACCGTCATATGCTTAGCCGCCCCTTGTTATTTTTAAGTCTGGATACATCTATGAATGACTCTAAGGTTTACGAATTCCCATCTGATGAACGTGCAGATGCCACACTTGTCACGCGAAGAATGGCCACTTTTAACGAGAGGATTAAAATTCGCGCCCAACCTAGGAACACGGCAGACGGCAGCCGTCAAAAACTTGTCACCGACGTTTGAAGCATGAACCTAAGCCACGTCCTGCGTGGAGACAAGACGTCTTCCGACTGCCTTGTCAAAGATACAGTCTTATTTCGTTGGCACGAGGCAATACTACGAGCAAAACCCACGCACGGAACAAAAAACTGCGCGCTATTGGCTGCGCTTTAGTGTATTAGAAGCCGCCAGTTTCGACATTCTCGTGACGTATATGTCTCCAACTAATCAAGTCGTAGATAGATTGCGGCGTTAGGTCGAGCCGAACGAACTGGCGCGCGACGGCCTAGTTTATGGTCCGGGTTACCACCTTCCTATACTGTGTGTTTTCTTGTTGTCCCTTTGCGCAACTTCCAGTTGGTTGCGCGAAGTATGCGCGTCCAAAACAAGCTCGTAAATGGAAAGACCTTTGTCGCAAATGGCTCCCCCCCCCCCCTTCCCTCCTGCTAAGTGCGTCAGGAAAACGCACCTTTAAGCCGCCACCGGCCAGAAGACACGGGCCAGCGGATTTCTCCTCATGAATAAAGACAAGTTGCGCTCGCTCGCTCGTCGCGAGGAACGTCGTGGACTGAGGGGGCACTTCGGAAACTGCAGAAGGAAACACAATTTCGATGCGTCCCACTTTAGTGCCGAAAATGGTCAGACGGGCACCTCTCGCCCGACCGGAGAAGCTCCGACGCTCGTGCTGCGAACGTTTATCGAACCTACGTAGTGTGTCGCTTTTATTCCGAGGACTAGGTGCATCTTTATTGCTCCTTGGGACAGCAGAGCGAACAACTCTCTCCGTCCGGGTTCTCCCCCGCTTTAATTTGAACCGCGCGATCTGGAGTACCCGTTTGCGAATAGGTAGTACGCACGAGCCAAGCGAGATTCGATTCAGTAGTTTCACAAACGGTCGATGAAAGATATCGTTCTGAATAAGCAAAAAGAAACAAAATATCTCGGCTTATTCCTCCGGGCGTTTGTAACGAAAAAATGACACAGCAATGCGTTTTTTTTTTTGTGCTTAGTGGGTTAGCTGGTGTATGATAGTCGTAACCGAATAGCAAAATTTTAAATTTAATGAGAAAACTTTCGCCGCTAAATTTAGCGGAACAACTTCTTCCCCAAGTTTAGGGGATACATTTTTCCGCTAAAACTATTGCATGAAATTTTCCGCTAAAATTAGGGGAAAACGCTTCCCGCCAAATTTAGTGCCACGTGTTCTCGTGACACCACGGCGTCACATGGCATCATGACTTGAGATCGTTTGCAGAATACGGCAATTAACGTCTGAAATATGTTTTTACTTAATTTTCAAGATAACTTTTAGCTGATACCACTTTCACTTTGTTTGAAACCCCTGTAGGATCTGAGAGTGCCGATTTACTTTTACGAGTACATCGTTTCGCGAACAGCCATGAGCTCTATCACGGGCTTAAGCTGAGCTAGTCGGTTCATTGCTTACGATGGGCCAGCTGAACAAAGATTACACCACACACAAACAACATACACCATTCACACTGCTGGACAAGTCCAGCAGCGTAAATGGTGTGTGTTTTTTTAGTGTGGTGTAATCTTTGTTCAGCTGGCCCATCGTGAGTTCTCTCAATTTTGTAATTAAAAAAATGCAAGTATATTGCCAGAGCTTCTTCGATTCAGACATGACGTTGAATTTAGTAAACGGTTCTCGTTCCACTGTGAACAAACAGAAAAAAGTATAAACATAGTGACTTTACCCAAGACTGAGGTTTTACTACGAGACAACACAAACATATAGAAGTCTCCCTTCTGTGTTTGTGTTGTCCTCTAGTAAAACACCAGCCCTTGGTACAAGTCACTACATATGTTTAACCTTGCACCGGTTTGCTTGCGCCCTCCTTTTTTCTTCTTCTTTTTTGTTCACTAATAAATTATAGGTTCTCTAAACAGATACAGATCATTTACTATAGTAGGTGACAGGTAAGACTGAAGCTCCCCCCCCCCCTCTTTCCAGGCGGTCTCCACTCGTTCGCTCCGCTAAAGTGCAAAGAGTCGGGAGGAGTTCTTCCTAAACCCCTAACTGTTCACCTACTATAGATCAAACAATTATATAGGTTAAAAGCTTCGAGTTGTACCGAAGACAATACCGTGCACGATTCTCCGCTAATTAGACAGGACAAAATAAAAATGAGTAGGTTGGCCGACTGCCTCTGCAGCCTGCCGACTCCCTCTTGGCAAAGCGGCGCACTTGACGGGCACTGTTCTCGAATGAAACTGCGTGGTTCGCGCGAGCGTTCGTGAACGTGCAAAACTGACCAATGCGTACCCATTGCGGTTGCTGGTGCTGGTTCTCAGACTATACGGGTGGAAGCTAAGGGAGAGGAGGAGGCACGCATGCGCGTGGACGTCCGAACACCGAGCTCTGACTGAAATGATGAATGGGTAGCCTCAAATCTAGCTGACCGTATCTCTCACTCACTCTTCGAACAGGTTCGAATGCCGGCGTCCGGCATTCGGCGTTCGCGTTCGAACGCGTTCGTGCGGTGACTAGAGATAAAGACAACTAGCCTCGCAACTACCCACTAGCCATTCCAGTCAGAGCTCGCCGCTCTAGCGTCCCCGCCCGCTCTTATCTTCTCTTCTCCTTCAGTTTCTGCACGTATAGTCACCGACAGAGTGGCTATACAGGGTGACTATACAGAGTGACCTTACAAGCAGGACAGGGCGTGTCTTTCGAACGCCCGGCCTACAGCACGCGCTCCATGCCTTCCACGGTGCTTTGGCTGCACGCGCTCGAGGTGCACGAAACGCCGAAGCGATGTCGAAGGCAAAAAGCTCGCGCTGGAGACAGGTACAACTGAAGTTCCACCCTGCCGATCTCACCCCGTCAATAGGGACTTTTAGCAAACCGTTACCGTGTTCCGCGTGTTGCACTACCGGAGCCTTTGAAGCATGCTTTTGAGGCGCACGCTTGAAAGCATCCTTCAGAGGCTCCAGTATAGAGGCTCTGCTGTTTCCTGTCGTTCTCAGTCACGTGGGTTCCGTGTCTGGTATGCGGAACGAAAAAATAATAAAACATTTCAACCTGGAATATGCGAGAAAATATAGGTGATGCAAAACAAGAATGTGTGACAATCGTGCATTTTTCGTGAACACCTTCCAGCGGCGTGGAGAGATCAAAGCGATGTTTTACCGCATACCAGAGGTGACGACATTCAAGATGGCTGCGCCCTTGTGGAAAAGGTGTATAGTGTGGTACGCGGAACACGGTAACCGTTTGCTCAAAGCCCCTATTGACTATGGTGGAGTTTGTCGCGCGATACTTTCCGCGGCCGGGCAATGCGGGTTGGAAATTCCCCAGTTTATAGTAGTCCTGCAGCACAGAATATTATCTAGCTGTATCAACACTCTGCTGCATGGGGCGATGCGACAAATTCAAATACAAGAACGTCACTTTTTTAACCGAAGTACTTTGTAAATTGCTCGTGCATTTGTGTGAAGGCACTCGCCAAGCGTTCGAATATCCATGGTGGAGAGATCATGTTGCTAGACACAATTTACACTGCAGTGCCTCCGTAACAAAATAAGTCTTTTTTGTATATGTTTTACTGAGGCAAGCGAGGAATGTCTCTGTAATTCAAGCCCGAACATATTTTAAACATGCATTGCCAAAGTACGGTTCTTTTTGATAGACCGCTTCAATGCGGTTTCGACGTCCAACTTTGATTTGGAATATACAAATAAATGTATAAATAACACAGAAACGAAACGCGAGAGCGAAAATGAAGCCAAAAGTTAAAGGACCAAAATTACAAATAGAAAGGTTTTTTGGTTTTTCAGAACTTCCTGAAGTATAAACGTCAGGAAGTTCTGCTAATATTACTGCACACCCTATCTGCTGTCCCATCAATGGCTTTGACCGCTTCCAGGGGGAATTCATATTTTTAGAGCACGCGTTCGCCTTTTCGGCGGAAATAGCTTGATGGGAATCGAAAACATAGTTCGGCATGAGTTGTGTTTTCAAAAAATTACGTTTTGCTTTTTTTTAAAGTTATTCAGCAGTTCGGTATGAACTGAAGTTTTTTGTGACCGTCCAACAGGCAACAAAAATTGTTTCAGAAAAGATTAGGGCAAGCGTAAATAAGTTTAGTTCACCCTTTTCTAGCATGTTTCATCATTTCAGAATGGTGGAGATTGCTGTTCTTGGGGAGTCTTTTCTTTTCACTCCTCATTCGCCAGTTTGTTCCTCCCTGCATGCCGATTGCAGCGATTATCTCTTGGTTCGATGAGCGGGGAAGAAAGACAGGGGCCATTTTATTCAACAGGATGATCATTTTTCTATACTCAAGGCTAATAAACGCTGCTCGCAGGTGCGCAAAATGCACTTTGCTAACAACTTTGCTCAACCGGCCAAAAAAAAAAGATTGCGTATTATTAGTAAACCGCGCGATTAGCTAACCCAAACACAATATCGGCGCTTTTACGGCGAAAGTCCCATTACGGGAAAGGGAGGCGTCGGCGTTGTGCCCGAAAGATGGCCATAAAAATACGTCATCAAGCACGCTGCACTCAAGATCAAAGCGGACGCGCCTCAGAAATAAAAAAGCAAAGAAAATCACAGCAACGCAGATGCTTCGTCACGGAAGCCGTGAAGCCGGCGGGGCCGCCGCGCCTGCGCAGTGGGGGAGCGTGATGTCACCGCCGGAGCGCCGTGTGCAAAAGGAAGACGTGGCGCGCTGCTTCCGGCGCGTCAGTTGCGCTTCGGACTTCGACTGTGCTCATTGTGTGCCTCATGCGATGGACTGTGAGGCGACCGCGTCTACATCTACGGCCTTGACATCGACAGCAGCGTCTACATCTACGGCGGCACACCGAATAAAATACCGGCAGAAACAACTTCAATCCGTCTAGAAACATTACTCGGAAATATTTCACCCACGGGACTGTAATGCTTTCGAATTCTTACACGCAAGCAGTCTTACGTGTTTAAAGGTGGATTTTTCTTTTTCGTTGCAACTTATGAGAACGAAACATTGATGAGCTCTATATCTTGTACCATACTTTGGAGTTCCAGGATGAATACAATACACTACACTAGTAGTTTTGATTAAAGCATTCCATTCGTGAGAGATAGAAAGCAACAAAAGTAGTCATCGCTTGTGCTAGGTTTGTTTCTCTCTGTCTCGCTTAACAATGCCTGGACATCAGCACGCGTTTTCTACTTTACCAACCGCAGTGATTAACGTTGGCGGCAAAGGATGGGCACCAAATATTCACTTTTATGACGTCGGCCAGAAGCGTTGGCTGTTCGTTCTCCTAATAGGGAGTTACAGAATAGCGTCGTCGACACTGCGCATGCGCCGAACGCTAACCGCGTTTTGCGCTTTGCTTGCGCTATTTTAGCGTACGCTGTTTTTCGGAAATTGCGTGCGTGCGCAAAGAGTCTTTGCGCTCCTCCAAGGAGGATTCGTGAGGCGCGAGTAAGGCTAAGATGAGTACAGTTAGAAAATGTCGGCTCCCAGGACCCCGGCCGCGGCCGCTTTCATAATCGTCGTCAGCGCTATCGGCGGCACCCTCGCCATCGCGAGTTGAATCCACCCAGCAAGGTGGACAACTATCGCCGGCAACTTGCTGCTTGCAACGCGCGCACATTTCTGGGCGAACGTACCTCGGCGATAGTTATCTCTCTATCGATAGCGATAGAAAGGTCTTCTCTTTATTGATAGTGATAGAGAGAAGTCGTCGGCGAGACCCTCTCGCCGAGGCGACGTAAGCGGACACGACTGGTCGACCGCTGGCGTCGCATTCTCATATTTAAACAAATCTAAAATGTTACTCTAAATTAAAAAAAAAATGTTTTTTTTTTAGTTACAGTTTTTCATGTGAAATAAAAATTGTGACTGTATTTTGGTGGCGTAGCAAGAGCGAGATGCTTGGGTTTTTCCGTCTCGGCGGAGGAACGCTATTCCAAAAATCTCTTTCGTAGCGTGCGCTAAAATTGCATACGTTATTCTAAAACTCCCTATAGTCAGATACAACATGAGCAAGACAGTGCGAGGAGGAAAAGGGCGCGCACAAGAAAAGCCGTGGTGGAAAGGAGGTCGCCCCTCTCCACTTCAGTTTTTTTAGTTTCCGCTCTTTTCCCCTTCCCACTGCCTTTCTTCGGTTGTATCTGACCAAAACAAACATAAAAATCCCGCCCCCCACTCAACGAATTGAGAAAAAAAAAAATCGAAACAAAGCGCCTTAACACACACGAAAGAAGAAAAAAAAGTGTCGTTTGCAGTTTTTTATTTTATGTAATGCACCCGAAAGATTTTATTCGACGTACAGCGTACTGACGTCGAAAAGACGGCCCCAAGTTTTACGAGGGGCATGAAAACCATGATATATACCTCATTAAACAGATCAATTACGTGTAAAAAACTACAGAAAAACAAAATAAAAAAACACTGAGGTTCTGCAGTAGGGCCAAGAAAACCCCGACTACTTTTTTTTTTCTAGTCAGTAATACGCACATTATCTATTTTAATAAGTTGTAACCACTCGGCTATCAAGCCGCTCGCGAAAGTTTGTACCATCGATTCCACGTCAACGCGCTGTACGTCGAACTGAAGTTTTGGGGTGTAATATTATGGGACAATGGGTGTAAGAAGATACCATTTTTTTCTGGGAGTCTACGCGAACCCATCTCTTATGCAACACTTCCCCCGAGAACATTTTTCTTTCTTCCTTAATTTCCAGCGCTAATCGCACGCAGACAGAGAGACACGAAAACACGATCGCTCTCACATATACAGGGGCACACAACCGCCAACCAATAGCGCAGGTTCGCGTGCGGAATGCTTCGCTATAAATAAAGGGGGTCACGCGCCCTTCATTCAGGAGCTGCCGTAACGATAAGACCCAGCCTCACTCAAGATGAAGTTCCGGAACCCTTATGAAAAGAGCGAAGGAATAGGCAAATCCTAATACCGTCCGCGTTATAAAACAACCTCTGGCCGTACGAGGAGGGTTTAGTGCCAAGTCCCACGCCATGCGAGCGCAAGTTCGTCTGCTTCTTTTGCAGGGGGTTCTGGTGACGTCAGAACGCCGAGCTCTGACTGGCTCTGATTGAAGGATAGTGGGTAGACCTCAAGGCAGCTTGCTTTGAGGTCTAACCACTGTCCTTCAATCAGAGCCAATCCGAAGCCAATCAGAGCTCGGCGTTCTAACGTCACCAGAACCCCTGCAAGAAAAGCAGACGAACTTGCGTTCCGCATAGCTACGAACCCGAGCCCTTCCACCGGCCCTAAGACGCTTACTCGTGACTGCGCACCTTTGTATGGAGTTCAACTCGTCGCTTGCCAATATCTGCGAGGTATTGAATGGGCATAGCTGAGTCGACAGCTAATGAAGTTTGCCGTACGGAAATAATTCACTAAATGAGTTCAAGAATGCCAAAAATTGGATATTTCTTTTTTTGTTGTTGTTTTTGTCTAAACAAAATGCTAACTTTACCCGGAGACCTAGAACACACTACCAGAAGTTTCCGCTTTTATTCGGCTCGCAATTTACTCAAAACACAAATGATTAATCAGTGTAGTTAATAACCGCCGTATTGCGCCTTTTTTAAACATGCAGTCTAAGTGCTAAAAAGAAAGAAAAAAAAAGAAAGACCTTCAACACTTTTGCTATAGAAATTGCAGACCGTTGGAACATGATCCCAATCGTCTTTAGCATTGGCGAAATGAATTTAAAGAATTGCGATGGTTGTTATTTCGAATGTGTCACAGTACAGTAACTGTACTTTGCAGTTGCCATAGGGGACAACGTGGCTGAACGTGAGTTCTCCTTTTCGCCAGTCAATTTTAAATTTAAAAATCGAGGCAATCTAGCTGTTCGTTCAGTTTTAGTATATCCAGCAAGGTTTTCATGGTGACACTGGGGGCAATAGACTACCACAAAAAAGAAAGAAGAAAAGTAATTCTGTAAGTTCGGATGTGAAGCGCAGTTTCATGCCGCAAGAGACACAGTAGGCGTTTCTCGCGCCCATAAGTGCATCAGCTACTTTTATTGCCATGCTTTCTTACACAATGCAATACCAATTACTTTGTAGGTCATGAACAGAAGCGAATATTTTGCAGCAAAAATTTTTTGATGACATCCTTCTTTCTTCCCGCAGTCAGTACTGGCCGGTTAGACGAAAGGAACCAGGCGACTCCTACGTTTCGCTGAAATGCCGGTCGCGGCTGCCCCTCACATGCAGTATAGTTTGCTCGAAACCTACGTGATGCTTAAAACTGTGTCGCTTAAAATTGAAAATATACGCAGAAACTCCAGAGGGTGCGTGACGCTTTCAGCGTGTTCCAAAAGAGCCAGAATATGAGCTTTCCCGCGCCTCCCAGCCTCCGGCCAAGCCCTCCACTCTTTCCATTTTAGCAGAGCGAACGGCGGAGAGGAGGCCAAGGAGCAGGCGAAGGGACTCTACAGCACTTGCTCAGTTCAGGTGGAAAGGGTGAAGGTCTTTGCGGGAGGAGATTGTCAGAGAGACAGATAGGTAAGCGTGCTTGAAGATATCACAAGCACGTCTCGTTAATATGGACATCTTCCTTTCTCCCTAAAACATCGCCTATAATGTGAGTGGTCCATAGCAACGAGACAAAAAGGCGTGTATTTGTTCAGTCTATGCCCAAAACGTTTTGTACAGTGCCAATGTTAACGGGTTTCGTATTAATGAAGACAGGATTGCCGTTGCCTTTAATAAGGTCTACAGCGGATAGGCTGGATATGTGCTGTGGGTGCATATCCATAGCCTATTGCGCTAAGTACGAACTTTGCATAAAAAAAGTATTGAGGATAATAAACAAGCACTTGACTACATATGAACGAGCTGTTATTCAGCAGAGTATGCTTGTTCTAAATAAACCACAAAAAATAGAATCACACAAAAAAATAAAGATAAAAAAGACCCGGCTAAGGCGAAGTTTTAAAATCGATACCACGAACACAGCATTCTTAACACGGAGTTCGTCACAAGCGATTGTGGAGAGCGCCAAGCGTAACTCTTTGAGAACTTGTCGGTCTTTTTTGAACCGCCCTCATTAAACATTTACGGTTTCGTTGACGGTTTTTAGCTCCGGCCAGGGGCGCTCATCAAAGCACGCACTCAGGACCAAACACGGTGGTGAGCCTTTCAAGAACCTGATTGAGATTGCGTAGGATCCAGTAGCGACAAATTAGAGGCGAGCACTAAGTGACTAGTTGGAGCCGTTAGCCAGATTGTTTCCAGGGGGTCAAGAACTAGGCGATACGGCCTGCTGAATATTTAAAAACGAGGAAACGCGACAACAGCTCGAGCGCGCGGTTCTATCTCGCCCGACCAGGTTGCGTTGAAAGTGGATTTTCTCGTCAATTCAAGTCGGGATCTCGCCATTCCTTTACAAACTGGTGCCCGAACCAGGAATTAAGAGTTCGACATGATCGGACATTCCGATGACCTGTTGCATCGACCAAAACAGACCGACCACCCCACTCGACGTACTAGCATTGACCATTTCTTATCTTCGAGCTAATGGGGCCGTTTGGACTTCGCCAAACGCGCCAGAGCTACCGAACCGATATGAAATTAACTGCAAAACACAGTGGTAACCGTGAACTGAGTCTGGAGGTGAATGAAATCTATAGGGCCTGCTGCAGGCCCAAGTCTTTCCAACACCACTCTGGGCAGCCCACAAAAAGCTATCTCAAACTGTCACTTCTTCCGACAAAAACACACTGGGGTTTCACTCACGACGACCACTGCTATTCGGATCCTCACGTTTATATCATTGCCGAGCTTTAAAGCCATACCGTTTTAAAATGAGTTTAGATATTCTTTTTCCCTCGGGCAATTTAAGAATGTATGAGTTTTTACAAATATCGTTGTGACTTTAACTAATTTCGATAAGTTCGTAGAGACTATTGAGGTACACTTTGAATAATTCTTGCTTTAATGTACCTATGTTTTTCCCTATTTTTGTTTTGTGTGAAACCACTTTTACAATAGTTCATTCGGCGGAGTTAATAGTAAGTTTAAATAAATGAAAACAAAATTGCTGATGACGGACCACAACCGCTCCCGCGTCGTATCACGGCGCCCAGAGCCAGCTACCGTCAAGAAATAACAACTTCACGACTTTTTAAAGCACTGCACCCATTGCGGCGTCTACCACGTACCGACTACAGTAAAACTTGCAGGTAAGATGTTCATGCTGTGTTGGGTGAGTCACGCTTCCACAGACATCGAAGAGGACAACTCCAGACATCCGTAGATATCGAAGAGGAAGTGGAAACAGAGGAGGTCAAGATCGCAGCGTCGATGTCGCAAACGATGACGGATGCCACAACGCTGGACTAAAACTCAACTTGGTAGTTTAGTTATGGACTGTCAGAGCAGAAGCCGAACGAAATTGTTTGTTTATGCCTGCTCGAGACCCTCGATCTTGCGCTCTTTCCGTTTCTAACGCCGTCCCGTACGCAGTGTCTCCAACTCTTCTCCGGGTAGCGGAAGATGTTGAATATTTAAAGACGAGGAAGCGGCTAACAGCTCGAGCTCGTAGACCCCGGTAACTTCATGAAACTTCACCGGTACATGTCGCGGTCATCCATCTGCGTGCTGTCTCGGTGGGCTCTTGTCGTCTATTTATTTGCAGAAAGAGAAAGAGAGTGAGAATAAACATTCTTTATTGCGCCAAGTCCGGCTTTCTGCTACAACTCCTCTCCGAGCACGCCCTTGACGTGTCGGGTACTTTATAGAGCTTGGAGTGGAACATGCGTAGCCTCAGAAGACGTAGGGCTTCCGACTACTTCTTACTGCAGTAACGACTTCGGGAAATGCATTATACTTTGATGTAGGAGCACTGAGAAGCAAAACCAACCCATAAAACTTAAAAACAAAAACGTTAGTAACCGGCAACAGATAAGGAATGCCATCAGAGATTTCCTCGCGTCATAAACCTATACTGTACCCGTGTCCAAATAATACGCTCTATGCCTTATATTGCTGATTAGGTTTGCACATTGCAAATAACCTTGTTACAAATCGATGCTCTACATACCGTTCAGTAAACAATGATTCAAACCTGACTGTAATTTAAATTTATAAAAATAAGAGTTAAAATCCGAGGGTTTAACTATCAGTCATAGATGTCAGTTTGGTCTGGGATGCCTCATCGAGGTACCGAATTAATTTAAACCATATGCGGTTCTTTACAGAGCAACCTAAATTTGTGAGCCAGGACACCCGAACCGCAATAAGCCCTTAGCGAATTGAGGCTTCCTCTGCAGTGATTTGAACCCGCCAACTGAAGGGCTGGCGATCGCCCTCGAAGCCATAGAAACGGCTTCATGCATTACTTAATACGTCTTTGCCTGTATACTGTGAATATAGATGGGTTCATCTAGCAACCCGGCTCATAGCGGTAGACATCCGATGCTAAAATAATCGTCAGACTGATGCCGTTAACAACCTTCTATGTGGCATCCTGGAAAGCTTGAAATAAAGATATGTCCCCCACACATACAAAACATTAAACAACAAGGTCAATGTATCGACCTCCTTAGTGTACAGCCAAGGATCCCAACTAATAGTCACACGCAAAAGATCTTACGCTAATTTTACGTCGGCCCGAGCAAGCGATTAGAGCATTCGACACCAGAGAATTCCAATAACTAAGTCACCATGGCGCCACGGAAAACCCCCGATAACCATTGAGAGAACGGCACACTGGTACAGGATATGGGTCAAGACGTTCTTCCCCGAGGCCACTACAGGTTGTACCGATTTAGAGCAAAGGCAGACACGGATTATGGCCAACGTTAGGACGAAAGGTGAAGACGTAACAAGACGTTATAAGGTCAGGCTTCTTCTGTTTCTTCCCGGAACTTTATTACGGTGAGCGCATTTCGTAACGGCGGTCCGTCCGATAGTAAAACTACGAGCTTCATTAAAAAGAAGTGGCAGGAAGTAGATAGACCATATGAAGGTCACAGTCCGGTTAACCTCTCTCGCCTTTCCCAATAATCCACTTCTTGTTTTTTTGTTTTTATTCGCGCGTCGTTAATCCTTTGTATTGGTTCCTCTGCGTCTTTTAGTACAGCAGGTAGACCGAAAAGCTTTTACATCGTAGTATTTACTCTCACTTGTTCTTTGGCTGTCGCGCTAAATGTTTTTTTTTTAATGTTTAACCAACTGGGCCATCAACTTATATTACTTCTTTGCATATAGAGCGCAAGACGTTTGTCGTTTTATAATTGGTTACCTTTATGTTCTTACTGTAGATGGTGCCACCTATCGCCCAATTGTAATCAAATGGCCATACTGACATGGTACTCGCCACGCATATTTTTTCAACAGCACCAAGAATCTGAAAAGCGTTCACGAGAACGCTTAAAATGTTGGTCACCAAAGGGGAAGCCACCTTGAACCTCAGATGATAGACTTTCTGTGCCCTACAGAAACCAACACTTTTGGGAAACCATCAGGTCATCCCTAAAACGGCTGCCTTACGGGGCACCCTGAAGGACACTCAGCTTGGCTCATTATGCCCCTTGCGTGCCACTATGGCGCCACCTAGTGCCACTAAATAAGCTACGCTTCAGAGTAACGACACTTGGCCATGTTGTGGCTTAAAATCATGGTTCCCGGTTATCTGAAGCCTTATTTGAAATTACAAGAAACGCTTTTCTGCCCTCCACAAATGTTTAAACAGTTCGCGATAAAGCAAAGCAATATTACATGAGCTTACTAACACCGAATCTAATGCTGAGGAAGTCGCACTTTTAAATCATGACGATCGGCAGTTGCGTCTGCTCTGCACAAGCACCAAAATGGTGGCGCCCCCAACAATGTCGGGGAACGGAGGGCCGATACTCTAAGCGCAGCTCATTTAGTGGCTCTTAGCGCCACCGTCTCTCGCGCTATCAGCGCCTTCTGCGGTCGATTTAAAAACTAATAGTATGTTTCCATGCGGAAGCGGCGGCTTATGCGGGTGCAGGAGAGCGAGAGTGACCATGCGGCGTGCTTTTGCGACTCAACAGAATAAGTAACACTTTAATACATCTTAAAGCTTAGCGTATCAGGCTAGGAAAGGAGTTTTATACTGGCAGTCGCCTGTTGTTCTTTGTGGAAAAGGGGATGATTTACGCTGCGGCCACCAGCGAGTTTGCGAAGTCGTGGATATATGTTTGACCAGGTGATTCTTCGACGTCCGTTTGCGTGGCTTTTTCTTCTTTCAGTTGTGACGTTTTAGCCAGGAAATTTTCGAAGCTGTATATGACACGTTGGTCGGGTGTTTTTGTGTCCGTCGACAATAAAACAGTCGAAAGAAAAAAAATAGTCGACAGAAAACCCACGAACTTGTCTTATCACCATTCCCGCGCGCCTTATTTCTTTTCATGTGGTTTTGACAGTTGTTTCAATAAGAAAACCACAAAACCAGTGCCAAAACCACGTGATAGACCATAAGCACCTAGCGCTCCCCGCATGTGTTTCTCGGTAAAAATTGCGGTTGCATAAGCAGCCGCGGCCACGGCAGAGTACGAAGTTGGGAGTGACGTCATTAGCTCTGCTAACAATGCGAAGCACGTAGCACTCCCCGCATGCGTTTCTGGGTAATGATTGCGGTTGCATAAGCTGCGGTGGCAACGGCAGCATACGAAGTCTTTGGTATATAAAAAAGGTTGTGCTACACTGCATTTACTTTTCTTTCGTCAATCATTTGGCATAGACCCTTTTGCTGTTTACAAACATGAACTGCCGCTTGAATCCCAAGCGACTTCCGGTCGCACCGTCTTTGCAAGCCTGTTGAGCTTGCTTATGTTACCAGTGCTGGAGAGCATAAATGCTAGGGTGCCTACATGTTTCCGCTCCGCTTTAGGATGGCGCCAACTTCTTGTTACCCTTTCCCAGATCCTCTACCACCGCCATTTTTTCCCACTTCTTATTTCGCTAAACGTACATAACGTTGAGTTGCTGTAGTCTCGACACACCGGCAACACTGTGAGGCCACTTCCGTTTCCGTTCATAAGAAGGGTCGGAGGCTCAGCAGGATGGCGGTCATCGTGGCTGTCGCTCTCTTCACTCGGGTGTTTCATATTTTGAAGTAGCGAGCAGGAAGTGTGCGTTGCTTTTATCGAAACGCGAGTTCCCGCGACAAAATGGAACGCCACAGACCGGCATTGAACGCCGAAACGAGAGCGGTGAGCGCTCCCTAGCCCTAACGAGGATTAGTGGCGTAGTCCGAGAGCACGACCGGCGAGTGTGACAAAATGGTCGACGAAAACAGCGGAGGTTGCCATGGTAACGAGGCAGGCAACACTGGTTTGTCGGCAACAGGTATCACAAACGTTGTCGCCACCCTAAACATCGGAGCGGCGGAAACATGTAGGCACCCTAATAAATGCCACACGGAGAACAAAGTTGGAGAATTAACGAGGGCCCTCGGCTGTACAATATTGCACCTTGGAGGAGACAAGTTGCTTTACAAAAATATTCGAAACATTTTAACAGATCTCGCACTCCGTTCTTTTCGCGTTGACCGTGGGGGTTGGTGGTTAACGTTTCATCTACGGAAGTTCTCTGGAACGTCAAGGACTGGAGCACCACCTGGTGGCGCTTGCTATAAAAAGGGAGTGGGCAATTGTTGCAGGTGATACCACAGCTTCGCTGTCCAACCACCTTCACAGGGTCAATTGGAGCCTTAATTTTTAAAAGCGCAGCTCTTAGGCGCCCGTTTCCGGCTTGAGCGCCGTAGCCGTCGGCGTCGGCGTAACCGCGCGTTGCATCATGGGACGTTTACCATAATGACGTCACATGTTACGTCACGAAGCTCACAAGTGAAGTCACGATGGAGGAGGTGGAGGAGCAGGAAATTTTTTCTGCTAAATTTAGCAGAAAAAATTTCCCGCTAGATTTAGCGGAACATTTTCCCACTATATTTAGTAGCGGGAAAATTTCCGCTAAATTTAGCGGAAATATTTTCCTGCTAAATTTGTTTATTTGCCTTGTTTAAGAACGAGTGAGTACCACCTGGTTGTGTCTTTTGACATTTCTGCTTCTTCACGAGTCTCTCATTGTGCTACATGGAGCGTAAATACTACGTAAAATATCGGTATGACCATGTGCTTAGAAAACAGCAATTATGTAATTACACATCAGAGCAAGTTTCAAGTCAACCTTATACTCAGAAGCTGACTTGGTCGCGCTTAGTTCTGATATCACATCGACTACCGCAAGTGGGGCAACATTATTCAGAATTATACTACGATCCTCAACTTAATAATAATAATAATAATGCTTTATTTCCATCCTTTATGATGGTGGGGCCCAAGAAAAAAAGCTGCAGTAAGCAGCTTGACGAGTCCCTGGGCCCCTACAATGGACAGCAAGAAGCGCGCGGGAAAACAAACAAAAAGCAACATAATAGCGGGCTAGAGGCAATGATGTAAGAAATCTGTGCACAAAACTAAAAGCACCTTTTGCAAATGTTAAGAGAGAAAAAGATAATGTTCAAGCATACAATAAGCGCAAGTCTCTAAAGGTTAGACTTTCTAGATCAATGTTATTGCTGTTAAGGCTGTTTAACAAATGCGGGAGTGTGGAGCTTAACAGTTGAGAGCCATAATTTGTTCGTTGCGTGACCATCTTCCATTTCTCTGGGTTACGGGTAGGATACGGAGGAGAAGTTTTCCTCAGCGACGCAACCTAACCACATTCTCGAGAAATGTCGGAGCGAATCCATTAGAAATAAATTTGCGTCGTTCATTCG